>WAAE01018990.1:1131-142842 GCA_013400495.1 Nicator chloris
AAAAAAAAAAAAAAAGCCAATTATGATGCCTCCACATTCAACAAACTCAGTTTATTCACATACAAACGTGGGGGAGCAGAGGTGGCGTTGCATTAAAGTTCCTTTTTTCCTGCTTTTCTTGTGCAGCATAGGTTGTTCATTCTAACTGTAAATTCAAAGGACAGGTATCTTGGCTGAACCACAGCCTCAGTCACCACACGTTTTTCTGTTCTGATAACCTCTTTTTAGTCATGTTTGGATGTGTTCGGAATACTTTCTATTCCTTCTCTACCAGTCCTCATTTCTCTTTTCCATCCAAGTCCTTACATTTCTGCCTGCTTTGTGTGTAGCCTTCTGCAACTTCTTCTTTACAGTCTGTTTCAGCCATCTATTCTTATACAGTCGATTTCTCTGGGGATTATTGCATGTTCAGACCAAAGGAAACCAAATATGATCTTAGGATTGGCTGCACAAACAGGTTCTGAAAACTTGCAGTTTCTACTAGATTCAGTAAGAAATAAGCCTGTTCAATGACACAGGATTTCAGTTCATCATTATTTTAAAAAATTATCCTTATCAGCAGAATCCTAAATGCATACCTGGCAGAGTGTAATCTTTCAAAATCTGAATATTCTCAGGTTGGATATAATTTTTAATATGAAAACATCATAAACAAAAAGGTAGTTCTTTTTTTAAAAGCCAGTAATCAGAGAATGCTGTGTTAAAATTCATCACCTACACTGGTTTCTTTTTTGGGATTCTTAAGGCATGCACATCGCCAGCTGCTGTTTCTATTTACTGTCTCACTTCATTCATTGTTTATCAAGTGCTTACACCTCAGATCCCTCCTGATGAATTTTTTGTAAACCTGTGCTGTTGACTATCTAAGCTGTGTTCTTTGCTTCCACAGATTTTCAAATTTTGTTCTTCAATTTTGTTCTTCAAATACACAAATTTTGATCATATAAAAATTTTCTTGGGGTCTCAATAGCATGTTTCTAAGATTAAATGTTTGCTTTTATATTAATTAAGCAAGAGCACGTTGGCAGCTGCTTGAAAGAACTGGAAACCACACACTGGACCTTTCTAAATGGGAAGTCCTTCCTTCTGCAAAACAGAAATAACCAGAAGAAAACTGGAGGGCAGCTTCCCCCAGGGAGAAAGTTTGCATGGAAGCATTTACTTAGGTGTGAGACAGTCTCACAGTTTTCAAAGGTCAAAAATTACTGTATTCCTAGATGATTTTTCCTATATAGAGAGAGACTGAAAATGTTTTAAGAATAACAGCAGTGGGACCAGTGTCCTAGCTTTGGTAATTGTCTAAGTCCCCTTGCCCCTGTTTCTTACCTACTCTTTCAAGTTTATCTTGTCATAGTATCCAAGTGCCTTCCACAAAACGAGAGGTGAAGCATATTTTCATTTCACAGGCAAATATCCTGCAGGATCCTGAAGTTTTAAGCTAATTTAGCATGCTTACCATTCATCCATCTTCTATCCACTGTGTTTGTTTGAAAAGTAAAAGTCATCAGAGCAGAACCCAGCTGACTTTTATGTTCATAAAAAAAAGTTTCACTGTTTGGTAATGAGATCGAAACTCTGACAAGGACAGAAGTGTTGAATGCATATGTATAAAATATATTTCAGTATGTCTGACCATCCTTTACATTCTCTTTTTCCTATCCTAAAATTATATATTTACATATAATTCAATCAGCCCTCGACATGCAAAATTTTCATATATGCTTATTTTTAAGCACTATTAGTAGCTTCAGGGTTACTGAAGTAAGTCAGTCTGCAGTTTATAAACATGTAAAACTTTGCAGGACCAGGGCCTAAACCTTGAATAATACATGGTTTCCTTCCTTCATGCTTTTATTCTTCCAAACAGTTCTTTAATTCCTCTGTTTTTCATCTCTCATCAGATGACCAGTATGGGACTGATTAGCACATGAAGAAGTATCATTAAAGTCTAGCTTTATGTTCTGCATCTAATTTAATCTAAGAACTGTCTTATAAACCTATGTTTAACTTTTCATCAGATCATTTTTTCTCATTTTAAAGTTCAAAGGTTTTATCCCTCCAGAACTCATAACAGGAAATATTATCTCTACAAAGCAAATAATGGGTGTATACAGGGTTACTATTGTACCTCTTGGCACTTTTGGGGAATTTGACAGTTCCACTGTGTGCAGATATATACTCTGCACTTAAATTCCTTCTCTGGTGTGAAGTGGCTATTAGACACTGCATTCATGTATACTACTATTTGTGCAGGGTAATTGTAGGCTGTTTAATAGCCACAGTATTTCAGTTTGGAGGTGACTGCACTTCGGGTTTGCCACAGTGCATGTCTGTATGCTGTGCTTTGCTGTTTTGCAGGAGTAAAGAGGTTAAAAATGTTATATAGCAATATATTTGAAGAGAGTTATAAATACAATCTAACAATTTTTATCTCAAATGGATTTACAAAATTAAAAGCTAGTTAGAGAGATAAGATCATAAGCCAAGGCAGGATCATAGACTAAGACGGGAAGAAAGGAGGTGAGAGAGGAAAGATAATTGAGATGAGGCAGAAACAGATGAGCTAGAGTTATGGAAAGGCAGCGCTCACTAGATGAAGCTCCAAATAAGAGACAAATTCTTGTTGCTGCACTACTGAGATTATGTGATAATAACATAGTCAGTGTGTAAAAGTGCAGAGGGATCCAAAGGCATTTTTACTGACAATGTGTGGAACAAAAGGAAATCTGGAAAACATAACTAACCAAAATCTTTTGAGGTGAGATCATGAGCACAGAGATACCATCAACAAAAAAAAACAAACATGTAGAATACCAAGTGGGAATCAGAAAAATTACAGGATCTCCAGAACATGAACAGGAGATAACATGAGCATCAAGACACTTGGGAATTTATAATGAAAATTTTAAAGTGAAAAGCAGGACTATTGGAAGCTGTTTTTAAAGCAAGCAAGGGGAAAAATCAAAATCAGAGAAACTGGAAAGGAACCTGAAGGACTTCAGAGGAAAGACATGTACAGCAGAGGCTCAGAAATGAATGGCACATAGGCAGCAGTTCTGCATATGTAATACTATACTTTATGTATATGTGAGTATGTAACATATTTCCGAGAAGGTGATGTTGCCTTCCTAGTGCAGTCAGAGGATGGTCCAGCAGGCAAGCAGATCACGATGATACAGACAATGAGGAAGACTTTGCAGGCAAAAGAAATGAGTCTGTAGAGAAATTAATTAGAGGATTATGACAGTGATAGGAAAAGTCACAGCTGAAAGGCTTTTTGTAATGCAATAAACCAATACTTATCCAAGGGGAACAAAGATTTGGGGCTGCTGAGAAATTTAGATTTTTATCAAAAGAAGAGGAGAAGAATCCTTCTCTATTCACATTTGCATGAATAAAAGGGATCTTGGAAATAAGCATCCTAAGAAAAAATGATGTTCATGTCTCACACTCCACAAAGAAGTAAATGAATACTAGAACACACAGAAAAGAAAACCAGACAATGAGGCAGAGCTGGGTCAGGAAACATGCAGCAACCAAACCCAGTAGTTAAATGAAAGCACATGAATGCTTCTCTAAGCATCAGACAGGAAGAATATCCATAGAGATGAATTACTCTGTGTTGACAGAAAATCTCATCTGTAATTACAGAAGTTACACCAAACAGGAATACATGCTGGGAGGAAACTGTGCCAGCAAGAGAACTGTTTATGGTATAGCTGGCTAAATGTTTCTATGTCTGAGAGAAGCCAGTCATGATTCTGCTTCAAGCAACATCTGCTCCATCAGAACAATCTTCTGAGTGATAGAAGGCATTTATTGCTTTTGAACCTCATAAAAAATGATGTGTTCTTTTATTCACCCATAATATTTTTCGTCTGGGCACTAGGTAGCCCCATATCTAATCCTTTGCAATGGTTTGTGCTCTCCAGTGGCAGGGTGGAGCAAACATCTCTGAAGCTTAATCCTTTTTCTGTACCTTATCTGGAGTTTGGCTGAAAATACATTTCTTCCTGCTACATATTTCTGACTCCTGTTTATAGAAATTGGGGGTTTTTTCTCTGTGATAGTTTCCGTTCATATTCCACATCACTGACCACTAGCTAGGCTTCTGTGTTATTCTCATGAACCATTTCCTCTGGATTTTAATGAGTTACCACAGTTAGATTGCTGTAATTTCCCATATTACCACCAGAAAGTTAGTGAAGGTAAAATGTCCCAAAAACATGACAACAGCTTTCCATGCCAACATGCCTTCAGTTAAGAGGTCAAGCTCAGACACATAACTTATCTGTTTAGAGAGATATTTGTCCTCATTTTCAGGTGCAACTTCAAACTGTCCTGTGTTTCAGGGAAAAGACTAGCAGGGAGAGCATCTCAGGGGTGCTAGGCAGGTGCACCCTGCAAACAAAGGGCTGACCCAGGGAATGAAACAGTAGTTCTGCTGGCACTTTGTGACAGTAACCACACAGGCATGTACATCAAAAGGCAAGTACCCCAATCTGCCCAGCCTGGTTTCTCACCCTGCATGACGTGTCATATTCACTGCAGACTCAGTATAGTGTTGATGTCATCTCCCGTCTCCTCACCCACGTCATCCTTCTCAATATGGGACAAAAACCCATGCATGACTTCTCCTTTGTATTTTCCTCTTCCCCTAAACCAATTCCTTCACTTCACACTGTGCTTTCCCATTTTTTACTGTAGTGCCATCTCTCTTCCTCCAAGTGCCAAAAGGAGAGCCAGTTGTCATTTTTATGGAATCACAGAATGGTTTGGGTCAGAAAGGACCTTAAAGATCATCTCATTCCAGCTGCCCTGACATGGGCAGGGACACTTTCCACTAGATGAGTTGCCCATCCTATCTGACCTTGAACACTTTCAGGGATGGGGCATCCGCAACTTCCCTGGGCAATGTGTTCTAGTGCCTCAACACCCACACAGAGAATTTCTTCCTAAAAATTTTCTCCTCCCTTCACATAAAAGACTTGATTTAAACTTTGGAGAGAATCTAATTGTCAAATTGTGTGTTTTGAAAGCTCATCTCCACAAACACAAACAAGAACAGGAGTGTAATGCCAAGCATGGGAACACCAATAACTTGATAGGAGAAAAGGGAGCCCCATGTCCTGACTCCTCTCAAGAGGAGTGATCAGGAGCTGCTGTCCAGGTGCTAAAACCATCACTCTGAGTCAACAGGTGCAGTTCTTCAGCTTAAAAACTGATGGGGTGGCAGTTACTGCCTAAAGGGGTATGGGATTCCCTAAGGGACACAGGGAATAGTACTAGAGAGACAAACCAGTCCAAGCAAATTAATGAAGAGAAAAAGAGGACTGGAATCAACTGAGAGACTCATTTGCAGGGTGCATGCTAATCCATATAAAAAGCCTACTATTCTGATATCAAGCATAAAAGAAGTTTTAGGTTCTCCCTGATAGTGTTTGTTTCTTGTATTTCCTGAATAACTTATAAGGTCAAAAATCAAATGTGTGTCCCAGGTATGTGCTTTCTGGTCATTTTTTCCAGCAGGTTTAAGAGGTGATTTGAGGACTTCTCAGGCAAACTGAGATTGCTTCATAATGTTATAGGTAAAGAGCCAAACCAGCCGAATTAAAATGTAAAAATAATAGAATTTATTGATTACAGAAATTTGGAAGAAAACCACGGTCAAAACGGACAAAGCGTCAAGCCCGGGAATTTGACACTGGTGGACAGAGCATACCCTCTCTCTCGCCATCTCCCTGTCCACGGATTTGGCTTGCCAGCACCCCGGTTATTATACCCGCAAATTGCCCCCAGGCTTGAGTGCGCAATAGAAACAAAGTCTTTCTTTCTGGTGTAGATGTATTCCATAGTTGTTGAACGTTGGTCTCCAGAGTCCTGAAAGGGCTGAGTATCGGTCCCCAGAGTCGCTGAATAGGTTTTGTTGGGGGTGATGGTATCTTAATTCAATTTTAGATGTGGGTTCGGGTGGAGGCTGATGGGCTTATCCTTATCGATAGATAAGGATCACGCGTTAAGCATCGGTCATTTGCCACGCTATCCACCCCGAAACTTGTGATGCCCCATTGTTTCTTCAGATGCAAATGTGACTGTGCAGGGATTTCCAGGCTCCCCACTAAAACAGGCTTCCCGTAAAGGCTCAGACAAAAATATCTTGAGAAAATGTCACTTATACACAATGAAAAAAGTCCGGCATGAATTAATACTTATATTTATAACAATAGTTTCTAGTGAAAATGGTTTAGCCACATCTCTATTTCATTTCCCATTTTCCATCTTCAGCAAAATCCCTTCACTACAAATCTCTCTAAGTATCTAAAATTAAGAAACTTTGCTGGCCGTTATCCTTTACATTTCCATATGCCCACATTGTGATCTGAACCAGAAAATAAAAGAAAAACTTTTTTCAAAGGAAGGCTATTGCAGAAGAGCTCGCAATTGTGTGTGATATTGTTTGAAGTTGCCTACTGAACTCACACATTTCCAGTGCTTCAGACACAGGAGTTAGGTAGGCTTTAAAAAAACAAAGAAACACTACTGTTCAGAAGCTTTTTTTAGCTATGATGACAACTCCTCTGAAATTGCTTATTTTTCAGATCAGTGGAGAGTGATACAGAAGGTCTTGGATCATTACAGAACATGAAGATCCTTACACATCTGAGCATATTGCAAGTGACAGCAGAACATAAAGTGAGCCCCCAACAACACTGTCAGCAGCCAGAGTTAAGAAAATAACATTCCCTGAAATTTTCCTTACTTAGAGATGTTTTCTGACTTTTTTATTGACCTGACACTGTTGTATGTTTAAAGCAGTCACAGACGTGTTACATCAGCCCAAGTGCCTGAAGCAGAAACACAGGGAAAAGACCACCCACGAAACCTCACTGATGATCAGGTCAGCAAATCAAATTGCATACAAATGTATGTGCTACCCATCTTAACAGCAGCAGCTTTTTGATCCCTCCACCCAGGAGAAGGCTTCTGAAGGTGTCTGTAGACAAGGAAAAGATGGGAAACAAAGTAAAAGTGTATGTTGCAGCCCTCCCACAGAAACAGGAACGGTTAAAGCTCAAGGCTGCAAGCAGAACCACGCTGTAAGGAGAAAACTGGCCCTTCCAGAGCCAGCTCAGAGGCAGCGCTCCCACGGGTTTGCTGCTCCCATGCTCCACAGGTCGGCTGAGCAGCAGCAAATTCATCTGCTAAAGATCCACCACAGCAAGCACAATGAACCTCACGCTGTTTATCTCTCCTTTTAAAACCCTTTTAAAGGTTCTGACACTCACAGTAGGCCCTGTGAATGATTTTGTCTTCTTTTATTTAAAGAAAGTTTCTGAAAATTACCACCTAAAATCTGAAATTTAAGCTATCAAAGGGATAAGAAGTTGTAAATTTTTCTCTTAAAGGCAGTGCTTTAAATATAATCTCTTCATATTCGGGACATTTAGCACGTGTTTTCAGACTGCAGAATTCACGTGTCACTGAAGTTTCTACACTAAGCACTCTGTAGAGTGCCTGCCCAGAATGCTTTTCTTGTGTGAGAAGGTGAACAGCCTCACTGGCAGTCAGTGACCTCAGGATAGCAATTAGCAGAGGAGCTGCTCGGCTGTCACTAATGCTGACCCACTTCACACCCAAGCAAGTGAAGGCAAGTGGCTGTAGTCACATCATCCGCTACAGAGTGCAAGTCCACTTATTGTACATTCCCAAATCTTCAAGCAGAAGTTTGCTGTTTCACCTTTGAGATGTCAAATTGACAAGCTCATAGGCTACATCTAAAATAAGGCCACCCACAGCACAGCAGCGCTGTTTCTCCTCCAGTGTGTCCTCTGAGCAGAGCACAGAGCACACAGCCGGCAAAAGGGCAGACAGGTGGCACATCTGTGGTTCCCTAATTTGTGCAAGCACCTTGAAAGCTCTGGCCCTCAGCAGGCTGCTGTGAACTGTGAGGACAGGGGGACCTCCTACCTGAATGATATGAAACCGCAGTAAGGGTTTAATAGAAACAACCAAAGGATAAAAAGCATGGGGTTATATGTAACTAAGGTATCCCGAATATCAACAGAGCCATTTCTAGAAGTATGAACACAGCTTGGTGCTATAAAATAATTTCATTGAATTACTATTATAATCATCATCTGGCCTGACCTTAAGGTGTCATCTTAAATTTTGGTTTTACAGCACCCTCCCATTTTGCTTCTTTCCATACTACGACTTTGTTTCCACTTGAGTTCAACTAGCAGCTTACAGAATGGGCCATTTACACACCATTATCCTTCCCATTTATTCAAATAACTGTGAAGATTTTAGTAAAGTCTAGACCACACTTGAGCCTCTGGTTTCTCTTTTCCAGAAAAAAGATTGTTGCTGACCCACTTAATCTGCCTTAACAAAGGGGAGGGAGATTTGGGATTGTTCCCTTTCTTTAAGAATCCCCTTACAATTAATTTGGGATTGTTCCCTTTCTTTAAGAATCCCCTTACAATCCCCTTACAAAGATTCTTGTAATCTTTCCCTCCTCAAATTGCTTTCTGGGAAGATGATCAACAGAGAAGAGAGAACTGTGTCACCTTGTGATTGATTACAGCTTTTCTCCAAGTCACTCTCCTCTTCTATTTCATATGACATTTACAAAAGCTAGCATGATGTTATATTCATCAGTTTCTAGAGAAAGAAAATGTCGGGCAATAAGAGATCCATTTGTTTCATCACAAATAATTCTGTTTCTTCTCAGTCTATCTTGGGAAACATAATGAATATTTTAAAACACTTTCCAAAATATTTCTCAGACATACTTCTTATGATATATCGCGTAAGAAATATTTAGATCTGCTTAGTTATCAGCTGGTACTGTTTCTGAGCTTTCATAAGTCTGTTTTTTCCAAAATCTCTCTTTAACTGACTCCACAGAAGCTCACATAAGCATTTCCATTTACTGCACAAAGCCATAGAAAAGCTGACCAAAACCATTTATATTTAGGGCTGTGTTACATCCTTAACAAAAGGGAGTGCAGTTCTGAGCTGCTCCAGAGGCACCACAGGAGGGAATTGCACTGCAGGCTGGTGGTTATTTACTGTAAGCACAGAGGTAAGCTAGCAGTAAATAACTACTGTGTGTCTCAAGTCCAGTAAGCATCAATTGTTCTGGATCATACTCCAGCAGAAAACACGAAGTTAAAGAATTATCCTGTAGCTGTCTTTTCCCATCCATGCCTTGCACTCCTGCAGGGAAAGAAAGAGTAAGCACATGCTCATTTAACTTCTCCAGTGTTCTGGGAAAGCATGGAAGGAAGCATGTAGCAGTAAGCCCCTGCCTTGGCACGAGGCCTTCCTTCATGTCCAGCTCCCGGAGGGTGCCTGGGGCTTCCATGAACCAGGCATGGGCAGTGCCTGTACTGAAGCCAGGCACAAAGACCTGCCCAAAAGCCCCACCTACCCCCTAACACACAATCTCAGGACCACTGTAGAAAGAGACAGGTCAACATTAGCAGTAAGCTATCCTCTCTGCTCTTGCACTGATCTGTGAATCAGAAAGAGCAATAAAGCATCAATACAAATAGCAAATGTGCATTTGAGTGTCCTTCCATGCACAGAGAGAAACTCGCTTTTCATCTGTGAAATACCACCCTAGTTACCACAAAAACAGTCTCTACATTCTACAACAGATCAACAGCCTAGTTCATGAATCTGGTCTCATTTCTCTCCTGAAGGTCACATAAAAATACGGTATAGGAATGGCCACTGGGCCTAGAGCAAAGCCCCTTTAACTCACCAGGAAAGGTCCTTACTAATTTAATTCTCCGTATTGCTAATACAAAGACTTAGAAACTGTTCATTAACAGAGGAACCCAGTAATATTTAGTTCCTATTAAACATTTCAACAAAACGAGCTCTGTTGTGTCAAAGCACGTTATTTCAGCTCAGTGTCTGAAAGGAATACTCACTCTCAAGAACGTGAACTGGAACGCACAAGTCCGGGCCGCATTCGGCAGCAGGATGTACCAGTAAAAAGCAAGCTGGCTAACATCAAGGCCTTCAGAGGCAGACGTGTTTTGCTTGCTTTCCATTGCAAAGTGCTATCTAATTAACATTTCCTTCCTCCCTGAAAGAATGAACAGAGGGGCTGTACACAGTCCCCTCATTAGCCAAGGACTCCCATGAGGGCAGGAAAATCATCTGCAGATTCCAGATAGAGCAGTCCAGATACGAAGGTATGTCAGATGCAGATGAAAAACATCCATTCTTCAGCTAAAACCATAGAACATATACAGCCACAAGAGAAGTCTCAAGAAGAGATGAAGTCCAAGGACAAGACCTTCAAAAATGGATGCCTGCTGCCGGCCTTTAATATCCATCTTGCATGTAACTTCATACACACAACTGATTTTCCAGCCAAAACTTATTACTTTCCCACTTCCTGCCATAATTGTTTTATTTGCCAATTTATCCACTTTGGGGGTCCCTTCACTTGTGCCCTCTATTTCCATGATGGTAACATGGAATGCTTTCCAAGGGTTTTTTTTTGTTTTCATTGGCAAGCATCCTTTTTTCCACTAGGTATCTTCCTCTCTGTTTCCCTGCAGTCAGTCACACCTGCAGCTCTGCTCAAGACCAGGAATACAGACATAGTTTTATGAGGGCTGCCAGCTTCTGAATGAATGATGCACAGGCAAGCTCCCAGAGACTGCATCTCACAGATCCAGCCATAGATTTCCAGGATGAAGAAATGACTATCAGGCTGATAAGAGACGACTCAAGTACAAACACAGCTCTGAGGAGCCTCTCACAGCAGCTGGGCTCCAGCAGCCTCTTACAGAAAGTGCGGACAACAGCCATGACCAAGAAGACTAACTGCAGCAGTTCTGCTGGGTGTCAGAGCACTAATATTCAAGGGACAATGAGAGGGGGTCAGTCAAGCATATCTTGAGGGGGGAAAAAAAAGTCCAACTAAAAGACAGAAAATATGTGTGTGTTCCTGGTGCCTGGCAGCTCACAAAAATCACTCCATATCACCCACCCTGCAGTCCTAGCCCAGTGTTGCAAGCTTAGAAAAAGCTGTGATTCTGGCAGGTCCACGCCATCCACAAAGACAAGGCACTCAGGCATCCCTGCTGAGCATCTAAACAGCCCCCCAGCCATGCTGTAGCACCTGCTGGACAAGTATGGGTCAGCACAAAATAGAGCAAACACAGTAAAACAGGCTGGCCACAGGCTTCAGTCACATGAACACGACAGTACACATGTGCACAGCAGCAGCCTGGCCTCAGCAAGTCAGGACGTGCCATTATCAAAGGTTACCCAAGTGGATCTGAATGATGCCAAAACATGGGACCTCGTCTTGATGTCCTCTTTCAGGATGCCATTTTTGTCCAAGATTTAGAAGTTAAACAAAAACTTCTGACACCCACAGTCTGTGACAACTCAGCACAGATTCAAATCCAGGTTGAGCATTCCACATAAACTTTTGCATCTCGCTTTAACAGAAAGTGGTTAAAAGGAACATGCTGCTATTTAATTTCCAATAGGCTCCAGCTCTGTATTTGTTTTTCTTTCTGTAGGAGGGGGAAAGAATAGTTGAACATACACTTTGCTCTGTTCTTTTCTTGGATCCATGCCCAGAAATCAGAAGTGGAAAAACACACCAGTTTGAATGATTTACAGGAAAAATACAAATTCACATTTTCCGACTGCACAGCTTCCTGTGTCTCCAATACATTCAGCTATCAAACCTTTCAGGTGCAGGCTGTGGTAAATTGGTGCTCTCAGATTGCATCCCTGGAGTTAACAAAAAGCAGAGTACAGCACAACACACAGCACACTGCTGGACTGACTCCAAAGCTGGGGAAGTCAAGGAAAATATTCTCCCTGACTTTGGTGAGATTCAAAGAGGTGCTGGAAGGTTGTGTGTGAAAATAAATGGTAACACAAAAAAACAATCAAGCCTCAGCAATTGAGAAAGAAAAAGAAACCTTGAAAAGGCATTATACAGCACACTGAACACTCTTACCCTACTTGGAGACTGGAGAGCAAGTTGCAGGGCAGCACCCAGATTGGCAATATACTCAGCAGAGAGCACCAATCTCAAAAACCCCCCAGTCAAATCCATATAAGCTACTGTTTTTTCAGTAGTTGGGCTTTATGTCACCCTGAACATCTGGGAGAAGCACTTGCAAAACACTGGAAAACTCACTGCTAACAACTGGTATCCATCCTGCACTGGGGTGAAAGGCCAGCAAAGTGTCTGGGCACTACAAAACCTGCTCATCTTTTGCACTTTGTACAGTGGCCACCAGAGCTGCTGCAATTCCCTACTCTTGTGACCAGGTCATGGTGCTGCTTGAATCAGAGACCCTGATCTGCTGTGTCCCAGAAGAGTGGCTGTGCTACATCAAACTAGAAGTTCAGCACTGCCTGGCATAACTTGCATTAAGCAGGAGCCATAGTTAGAGAAAATCAAGGACCAAATAAGCATGGCATTCTTAACTTTGCTCCAGTCTCCTGTTAGTTAAGCTCAGGGACACGAGCTGCTCCATTTTCTGTAGTTAGTAGCCCCCAAAACCAACTTTCTCTTATCCAGTTTCCACAAAACTAATGTAAATGTGTTCACAACACCCTTTAACAAAAAGGTCCATGTCCAATACCCTCTGCATGAAGATGCAACTTCTTTTTTCTTTAAGCCTTTCTCCTATTAGCTTCATTTGATGCTCAGCAGTTCTTGAATTGGAACACATAGAGAATATTCAACCCTTTATGTGCCTCTTTATCAGAGACTACTCAGCTGTCTCTTTCCAAACGGAGTCCCACTTCAGTCACAGCCTCCTACAAAAGACTTTTTGTGCCCTTGATCACCCTTGTTGTCCTTCTCCAAACCTTTCCAGTTCTATTACATTATTTTAAAATACAGAGATCAAACTTTCACATAATATTTAGAGGCATGAAAACCACATATTTACACGCAATGTCATGTTTTGTTCTGTATTCCTTTCCTTATAAACGCCAACATTTGATATGCATTTTTAACCATAAGTGAGTAAATTTTCACAGACTTATCCACTAAAGCCCCAGGTTTTCACTCCAGATACCCCATTTCTCAGTGTGAGCTCAGCTCACTACTCATCTTTAATGCAAACTGGATTGTTTGGCCCCCATATGGATCAATTTATCAATACCTAAACTGAGTTTCCTCTGACATTTTCTTAGCCAGTCCGTCTTGTGAGGTCCTTCTGCAGTCCTCCAGACAGACTTGACATTTGCCACCCCTTCTATGATGGGATGGTATCTCCAGAAGCTTCTCTCCAAGCCATATGTGAGCAGAGCCAAGGGCACACACATGCCTGCGTGATCTCCTTCCACTCCAAGGACTGACCATTGACCTTATTTCCCAACTTCTGGCCAAATTATCTATCCACACCAGAACTGTTCTTCTGATGTCATAACTGCTTAGCTTCCCTAAAATCCTCTAACAGGGATGCTGGTTTTTACTAAGGTCTCTGACAATGGAAACTATACCACACATCATCTTTATCAACAGGCTTGTTGACTCCTACAGAGAACAGCAACACATTTGCAAGGCAGATGTGCAACTTCACTCTTACCAAGCATGCAGTACTTATCCAGATATCCTCTAATTCTTCATTTTTTTATCGTTTCTATGCTGTATCAAATACTTCTGTCAAACTTGCTGGCCTAAGATTCCACAAACCACCCTGGAAACCTCTTGAAATCAGGCATCATATTTATCAGCTCCTGGTGCAAAGGCATCTCTAAGCCAGCAGTTACGCAGTGCTGTAGGCTGCAGTTCCTCTGAGGCTTTTGGATGAGCACAGTCTAGTTGTGGTGATTTGTTACTGTTCATTTTGACTATTTCTTCTATAACTTTTTACAGTCACTTCAGTTTCAGAAAGACTCTCTCAATGGTACCCCACAGAAAGGTTTGTGGGATGGGAAATCTCCCCAGGTTATGCCATAGAGAACAATTCACAGAATTAACATTTCATTTGTCTTAACAAGCCAGAGTATCCCTGTTACACCTCAATCACCTACACATATCCTTATCCAATTACTCCGGCCCCACACCACCAAGGTTTCATGCTCCTGATGCATTTGAACAAACATGTGATAGTTATTATAAAAGTTTGGATCCCTTTTGTGATTTCTGCCCTCTATATATAAGCTACAAGAGTAGGACTTTTTTATTTCTTCAAACATAATTTCAGCTTCTTGGCAGATTCTTCTTCTGATAATCTCTGTTTTGGGCAAAAGAAAGCATCATGACTTCCTGCAAACTCTTCTAATAGGTGCACTGTCCTTAAATATTGTTCATGTCAGCTTACTGATAACACTTTCTCAATCATACACAATTACCCTTCTCCCCATTGGGGACAGCTGTGATGAATTTTTTGGCTTCCCTTGCTCTAACAAGAATGCTGAACCAATGTGTATTATAGTCCTCATAAGAGAGTTTGTAGGATTCAGAGCCTACACATCACTGGGCACAAAGCCATCCATCCCCTTTGCAGGCCCGCTGATCAACTGCACCATGAACCAGACATCAGCGAGTTCATCAACACTTGGTTTCTTCATCACATCTTACTACCTTCACCCAGTCAACAAGAAGGAAATCAGAGATTCCCATTACTCTTGTTTTCCTTGTCCCTCACAGGCTTTATATTTTCCAAATGCACTGTGCTGGCTGCTATGTCCTTCACTAAAGTTTCCATCCCAGATAAAATTCTTTTTCCTTGGAAGCATTAGCAGCCACAGCACATTTCTTCTTAGAAGCTGACTAGTTCCCTAGACAATTTATTGTGTTACTGATGCATGTCATGATGGACATCAATTCACACTGTAAACAGAAACAAAGGTAATGGGAGTCTATAGTAACAGTGAAAAGGCTGTTAACCAAAATGAAGGCTTTGGAGTGGGAGACATGACTATAATACCAGCCAAAGTGGATAAAATGAGTAAAGAGGACATGCAAAAAGAATAAAGGAGGTGAAACTAATCTACAACTAGATTTGTTCTATTACCCTATTGCTTCATATAGTCTCACTGTGCTCACAATTCCAGTCAGTGGAGGGATGATAATAGCATTAGGCAGAAAAACCCAGGAATTCATATGCATAGTTCTGAATAAAGGCCAGAGAGAAACCACTCCCTACAGTCTATTTTGTTGTACAGAACAACAACAAAAAACCCCACAGAGGCTTACTGATAGGAAAGAGACCACACACCATGAAGATCTGATGCAATGGGACACCAGCAAGTTTCAGCTCAGCAGGGTTGCTCTCCCTCTCTCAAGAGATTCCTAGCTTTTTCTTTTGAAGGACCAGAGCTTTAGAGAAGGCTCCATCAGGACATTACCATACCATGAAAAGTAGACCTGCCTGGAATATACAAAGATACTGTAAGGGTATTTCATGCACTGCATAATTTGCATATAATTTCTGGTTTGTGTGGTTCCAGGCTGTTTGAACCTGCTGCTTGTTCTTCCACAGCTGTAGTAGTGCAACTTCACTTCTCAAATTGAACAAAATTCAGGTTCAAGTCAGTGAGAGTAGGATTGTCTCTAATATTCATACTTTTTAGCAACATCACTGAAAAACACCAAGTTATTGCATTCAATAATACAATGAAACAAAGTTCCAATTCTTTTCCTGATGCACTGGAAAGTGTTGTATAAAAGCACTTCTTTTTGTACTTTGAAAGCAAGATCTACTTTCAAGTGGGCAATCTGCATTTAGGTTGGATTGTAGGAGTGAACACATCTGATGACTCCTCTGGTTCAACCATGCTGTATCAAATTCTGCAGGGAAGTGTAAGCTTCACAGTAGGCAAATATGAGATAAGGAATGCCTTGCACTTTTGATGTCTTAAAGGCAAATTATGTCACCCAGTTCTTTATTATATGCTTTAAAATTTTTTCTGATTAGAGAGGTATACTTTTCATCAACAGAAATCAGTTCAGAAAGGTTGTGACTTAATATAGCCAAGCATGCATTCATTTACTCTATAAAGATTATAAAAAAAATTTTTTTACATATTTCTGCATGTGGTTCTTGATAGTTCTTCATCTACAGTCTATTACAAGAGAGCTGCAGAAAAAGTGAATTTACTTTTATGTAAGTCCCTGTTGATGACAAGTTTTGATGTATTTTGCTTTGTTTTTTTGCTTTCTGAGCCCTATTGAGTAGTTCACTCTCCATGCATCCAAGAAGTATAACATCCCTAACAGACATGCTACAATAACTTCAGACAGCCTTATGCCCAGAGCAAAACAGAAGGAAAGGAAAACTATCTCTGCAGGTAATCTTTAAATAATATTCCTTAGATGCCCTATGATTTTGATAATGCAAAACTTCCTCTAGGAGAGGAAAGAACACCTGACTGCCAAATGACCAAGACTAAGGCATGCTGCATTGCCCCACCATCTTCACAAGAATCCATGGCAGTTTTTCCAGCTCAGTCTAAAGCAGCCTTCATTTTATTCCATCAGCATTCTTACTAGAACAGACATGAATAAAAGACTCTGCTATTACCCTATAAAATGCCTGTCCCCAAGTCAAAGCACATACACTGTCTCTGAACACGTTTCATTTATTACCCAAAAGAATTGTCAGTACCCAACAGGTCTTGAGTTATGCCAACTTGGCTGACCAGGCTTAAGTCACTTAACAGCAGAAAATGCAGTACAAACCAAAACATATCCTCCAACAATTACAATACCAAATTCAGGGCCATTTTGCAGAGTTTCCATTTATCTCTTTTAGACTGCACTGTCCAATTTTACTTACAAATAAAATTAGATTAGACTTAGAGAGATCAAAGGGAACCTTGTTTCTGGACAGATGTAGGCTAATTGGCAATGCCTTGACCCTCACACGGGTCTGCAGTCAGTGCAGTACATGAAGAGCTGTTACAGTTAATGGCTTAGTTCTAATTGCACCTTCTTTCCCTGAACACCACACTAAAAACATAGCCCACGGAGACAGAATGTGCTGCTTGGTCATTCACACAAAACTCGGACACTCAGGAAAACTTGCAGAATGCTCACAGTAGGGACTAAAGCACACAACTGTGACATGGTTTGTTAAAACTGAGAGACAGAAATTATAGGGAAGGCAGTACACTGCAAAGGAGCCGACTTAGCTTCTTCTTATGAAGTTTAGACTTCACAGATGCTACAGATTTCTGCATGAAATGTGCCTCCATAGAGACAGTCACTTTCCTGTCCTCTCTTTACTATGTTTACTAATGTTCTTACAGAATATTAACTTCTAGAAATAGTGCATTAACAAAGTCACTTATTCATAGGAAGATTTGAAATCCCCACATCCCTACTTACTGAAGTCAATCAAAACCCAGAGGATGAATTAAACACTAACCACATGGGAAGTGAAAACCCATCACAACAGTCATCACTCAAAGTAGCTTGGAACTTTCCCTGGATCACAAAATACTGATCAGTAGCAGAAGCTGAATTTCATGGGATAAACCACTAGATTCCTCTTGAGGAGGACTCCTTTACTTCTTATAGATGGAGTGGAAGCACCCCAAGAGTGGAATCAAGATTTCACACTAATGTAGCGTGAAAGTAATAAGGCCACACCTCATACAAATTTCAGCCTGATCAGAGTAACAGTCTCCCTGCAGACTGCAGAGAAGACATATTTCTGTTGTGACTTTTTCTTGTGCAACTTTATTTTAAACTAGCAAGATCATTGACCACATTTCTGCCACTCCTAAAATAACATTCAGAAAACACTGAGGAGTGATCAGTTTGGAGTTAGGAACAAGATTTAACCTTAAAAATTAAAACATTCAGGTTTTTGGTGAGATAGTAAAGCACTTTGCACAGATTGCAGGTGCTGTAGGTATTTTCTATGGCAATAATGCAAGATAAGCACATTTTTAAAAAATGAAAATATCTAGAAACACAAAAAAAATTTCCCTCCACCAAGTGTATATTTTCACCTTTACAGGATGCATACAAACTACTCAATTAGCAGAGCTGAGAGGGAGGTACTGAGATTAAACCAGATTAGCTTCTCCAGTTTGCACTACAATACACAGGATAGGGTAGCAAGGCTTGGAGCTTGCTTCTAATCTTCTGCTGAGGATAAAATGCCACAGAACACAACTTCCCCTAAAAATCTGTTGGCATTCAGACAGTACTGAAAGTCCTGATGTTTGGATACCCAGCAACTCGATTTTTGCATTGACTTGCTTAGGCAATGAAAAGAGCACATCTATATCACACACCTCCTTATACACTTTCAGGAGCAAAAATGCCATATTTCCCTACAATTATGCATTTCAAGCTAAAACCTGTTGTAAACAGCTCAAACACACAGGCAAAAAACTCATACTAAACTTGGAATCTGGTAGCTAAGCTCTTGCCATGGGCCCATCCATCTTTCATGACCAAGAGATACTTTCTACCAATTTCTTTGTGGGTGTCTCTGAGACAGTATAGGATAGGGACAAAACACACTATTCTTTTTCCTCAGGCTTATTTCTGTCATGATTTCAAAAGTGGAAAGCAATCAACCTGCAGCACTCTTCATTAGAGGAAAGCTGACATTTATGTCACATTGCAAATGTTACAGGGCTTTCCCCTCCCCCAACAATGAAAATAAGAAGAATCCCCTGAAATTCTATAATGTGACTATAGAACTTTTTCTCCCCATGGCAATTTTAGATTACCAGATTGCCTTTAATGAAAAAAGGAATGATTTATGCACATGTTCCTCTGCAGTTTAACACCTACAGGCACACTGTGCACCATGGGAAGGCCAGGTTCAAAATTCAGGATTCAGGACCCTGTTGAGTGTCTGGGACCACAAGTGACAACAAACCAGTCAGGAAAGTCCCTGTGAATTTGGGTGCTGTTTGCCCTCTAAGAAACATCCTGTGTTACAGTGATACATACCCCTGGGAGTCTGAGAAAACCCAGTGACTACCCTAAACAGTGACAAACCCCATGGTTTTTCTCCAGCACTTCTGAGAGAGCCAGGAATAATTCCAAAAACCAAGCACCACATTTGTACGCAGCACATACAAATGTTTCATTAGTACCAGGCTGAATTTGGAGGAAGAGGTCCTAAAAAGCACTCTTCCCCAGCAACACTATACCACATGCCTTGGCTGACATTTGGAATACCCTGGTTAAGTTCCTGTGTAAAGCAGATAGCAGTTCAAACATCTCCCCAGGGAGGCTGCTTTTTCCCTTGCAGTGCCCACTGCCAGAGATGCGAATGTGAACCTGGAATTGCTGCTGCACAGTGAGGTAAGCCCAGGAACCCCAGCGGGATCTGGGCTCTGCTTGCAGCCATCCCACAGCTTTGTGCCCCCCAGCCTGGCCCCACACCACCACCACACCAGGTTTGTGCTGCTCAAGACACCCAACCAGCTCTTGCTCAAGTCTGTGATACTCCACAGATGTGGAAAGCCAGGTCACTTCATTCAACAACTTCATTATGAGACTAGGACCCTTACCTGGCCAAATCATCCGGCATGGTACCTTCAGAAGCAAAAATAACAATTTGTACATATCAACTTTAAGCATTAAGCTGATTCCAGGTTTAGGCTCAGCATTTAAATAAATTAAGGTTTAAAAAATTAGCATTCCTCTGTCACTTTATAACTCCAGAAGCAGCTTAACAGATAGAAAACATTTTACATTAAAAAAGGTCATGCATTTAGCCTGACAACCTGGATATTAAGTTTCATCACTGTGGGATTTCAAATTATTGAATATAAATCTGCCAAATCAGGCAACATAGAAGCTGATGGGCCCCATCACTGCCAAGCATTTAGTAGCTCCAATTCCTTGCTGGAGTATAAGGGCACTGAAAGGTGGCATGCTTATTGAACAATCTATTTTCTTACTCAGCATGCAAGGCATTTCTTAACAGGTAAAAAATGAAGCAGAATGAACTTAATCAGCATAGCATCTTGTCTTCTAAAATATGTGAAATTATAATAGCACTCAAAGATTGGAGTGTGGCAAATCCTCATGCAAAGTCATGAATTGAACTTTGGTCCTAGGCAGCCTTGCCTACTGATCTGTTTAATACAAGCTATAGTCCTTGCCAAGATTGTTCTATTTTGTTAACATACTTAAACCATTAATCAGACAAAGAGTGACTGAGGTGGTGATATCTCAGTAGAAAATGTTTTGGCATCTTGCTGTAGCTTCTCTCCCATCTCCCTCCTTAGAATACAAAAACTCCTAAGA
The DNA here is from genome assembly GCA_013400495.1 of Nicator chloris. Classification (NCBI taxonomy): domain Eukaryota; kingdom Metazoa; phylum Chordata; class Aves; order Passeriformes; family Pycnonotidae; genus Nicator; species Nicator chloris. The sequence continues at coordinate 21,371 of WAAE01018990.1, forward strand.
GCAGCTTGTGTTTTTCTTACATATCAACTGTAATTACTCAAGAGGATGTTCAGGGAGCTTGACACAAGACAACTGAAAAAGTTACCTCTTTTTTACTTATTTCCTGCTCGTGGTTCCTGGGTAAGAGCCATGCATAATAAACATATGAACTGCTGACCTCCTGGATGGATTTTACCAGCATGAAAGATCCAGGGTTTTAAATTATTTCCTGGGCCAAGCCTTCCTTACAGCTGAGCTGATGTAAACATTTAGTGAATGTGTATCTCCTATTTAGAGAAGACTACATGCCAAAAAAACATACATAGATAATAGATATATAAACAAGATCATCCTAACTGGGAACAAAATTCCAGAATAGTAACATCAAGGCTAAATTTAGCCTCACAGCCTTCACATGCAGTGCTGAATCTTTCTTTCACTAGTTGTTCATTCAAACATTCCAAGGCTTTATTTTACTGCTGGTATTTACGGTTTTAAAATCAGTCCTGAATAAGTCTTGTGAGTGCAGAGAAGTGATCAATACAAGTAGAATGTTGATCTTGTCTTCAGAGTTACCTGTAGAGGGAATAGGTTTTTGCTGGCCTTGCAGGAATTTCACTGTGCTGCAGAAATCCTCTGTGAGTGTCTGACTTAACAACATTTCTCACCTTGCAGTTTCAAAGGAAGTAATTTGGCACACCATAAAATATTAATTTTCCAGGTGTTTCCTTAGAGGAAAGACATGACTTCTCTTCATTAAAAAAAAAATTCTCAGGCTCCAAATTGTAACCTTTCTTTTTTTTAATTTAAAAGCAAGCCAGGGAAAGGGGATGTCACTTACAATTAGGTAGCAAAGCGAAAGTCACAGATGGGTGACCTTCACTACCCCAAAACCCTAATGCTCACATCGAGCAATAAATGATAGGGGCCTTATGAACTTGGGAAAGGGTAATCAAACTGAGATGCAACACCACTTTTATCTCATAGCACCAAGGGATTCAGCATTTCCTTCTGAGCACACGGCAGCTGCAGGTTGGCAGGGGTGAGCTGGCTTTAGGACAGCCTGACCCTGGCCCTCTGTCCTAGCTCCCTTTCCAAATGGAAAAAAAGGCATATCTTCAAAAATTCCTTTGAAATAAACACAGGGGTTTCAAACAAACCTCTCCCAAGTGTACTTCAGTTGCCAAAATCTCACATCCCACTAACATGCATCATGTCACATGCCCCTCAAGGCAGAAGTAGCCTGTACCCTCAAAACCTGGAGATGGCACTTTGAGCAGTAGGTAAGTCAGTAAGGTTCCTTGGCATGTGTAAGGCAGTACCTTTGGGTCAGTGCCATTTGCCTCAGTAAACAGTAAGTTATGTCCAATTTCTACTGTCAGTCATTCTCTCTAAAGAAATAATCCCCCCTCAAAAAGCTGGTCTTTAGACTTCAAGGCTGAGGTGGTAGGAAGATGCATGCAAAAAAATTAAGTTGGAGAAAAGACAGAAAAACATGCAGGAGGGAGGGAAGACAAGTGAAAAAAACATTAGAATCACTACTTGATTATGCCTCTAGAGAAACTGCCGTAGTAAGCACAACAACTCGATGTTACCTATTTGTATCTTATCACATCCATGTCAGCATTGCCTAATTTATTGTACACTTTAATAGCCATATTTGTATTACTTTCTGCTCCACACTGTCAACACTGCTTGCAAAATGCAGACTACAGCATTTCCTCCATACATCAGCACCACCAATAGCCAGAAAATAGAAAACAAATTCTAGGTTTGGAGTGTACGGTAGGGCTAACAATTTATATGCACCAGAACAAAGGCAGCTGGAGCTCATTTTTATTATCTCTCAAGACAAAAACCGCAGATCTGGCTTTGTTATTCATGTGGACAAGATGGCAGGGACGTCGCTAAGGAAACATGACAAGAACACTACAAGATGCTATCTCAGCCTGTTGAGTTTTTCCAGAGGGAAACAAAATGAATTGTACTTGCAAAGAGCACAAGCACTTCAAATTGCTCCAAAAGCCTCCAATCTGGAGGAGCTGGTCCCCTGCTCTCCCTGCACATGGCCGGCAGGTGCTACACATGCTAGGGCAAAGTAGAATCAAGCCTTGAAAGTCATATCAGCACTGGTGAAAGTGAGAAACCAGGGGAAGGGACAGTGAAGAGCGAAGCTGAATTCCTTGCCACATTACACTTCCAGGTATTAAAGCCAGCACAAATACTATGCTGTCATCACTGCTCAGCTGCTTGTGCACCACAGAAGAGGATGGGGGGATCCTTGCTCTCACAAGGTAACAGTGCCCCAGCAAAAACTGACAGCAGTGAAAAACTCCACAATGTCAGTCCTTTATTCACCCTTAAAAGAGCAAGAGTAGTCTCTGGGTAATTTCTTTTCTGTTTCATTTAGTTACTAAACAGGGATTTCTGCATCACTAATTCAATGTTTAATCTTAGTGGTTCATTTTAAATGCTTCAATTATTGATGTCAACCATTCCCTCAGTTTCTGCACAGGAACAGTCTCCAGTTTTATGCAGGACTGTCAGAACGAGGATCCACGATGCACTTAACAAATATTAGCATGGCTTTTGTGACTGGAAAGTTTGCAAGTGGAGATCTGTTTCAGCAGGTCGGAATCAAATTGAGAGAGAATTGAATTTTGTAACCTTTAGGAAGGCTGTGCTAAGAGGAAACAGGAATGTCCTTTTCCCTAAATTTGAGAAACACGAAGTAGGCTACTCTCTCACTCAGAGAAATCCCAGGCCAGCCATTTCTGTAAACTTTTGATGCAAAAATCAGCCACCTTCCTTCCTCTCAAAGCCTTATAGATGTGCCTGCACTCTGTACGCCCAGAAGCGAAGAGTGCNCAGATGTGCCTGCACTCTGTTCTTGGGCTTCAAAGCACTCTTCGCTTCTGGGCGTACAAAGGTGGAGAGCCTTCCAACCCAGCTCTGCATTTCTTAGATGCTCAAATGTCTCCACAACCCTGAGCCGCCAGCTCCCAAGGCCTACCTCTCTTGAAGAATAGAAAGGGATGTGTTTTTTTTCTGCTAAGCTGAAAAATCTGTTTAGTGTAATCCCCCTCTAGAGGCTCACTTGCTGGTGGTCATTATCAGCTTTTAACATCGAGCCTCTTGATGTCCCCAGGCAGCTGCAGAGGCACATTATCTTAATTCTGTAGCTAGAGAGCAGAGGCAAGGATGCTTACCCCGACATGAGCCGGCAGTCCAACTGAAGGAGCCAAGCCACACCACAAATCTCTTGACATGTAGCCTCACCCTGCTCCTTTCCATGACCACAACCTAATCCCTCTTCATTACAGAGCCATGGAGGAAACAAAATGTCACAATATATTTAAGCCTCCATATAGGTAAAGGACAAAGACCCCTGTGGCTCATTGTGCAACAGCAATCAGTACCACTTTCCACAGTCCACTTGCAAGAAACCACTTCTGCAACTAATTTAACGCCTCAAATTTGCGTCTGCATTTAATCAATCACTGTAGCCCCAGATCATGCCAGGACAGTAAGATGATGTTATCAATTTCACTGCTAATAAGCATGGAGGAAGAGAACAGTTTTCATTTAGTACAAATGAAAGTGTTAGGTGCCGTTTGCACACACTTAACAGAGAACAGCTGCATATCCTTCAATCAGAGGCAGATACCTGTGTCCAGAAATGACAACAGGTATCAGCAGGTCTTCTGAATGTTATGATTTCCTGGAGCTAGTTCAGCTGTCCCTCTAAACTAGGAGAAGTGCCACTGTTAGCAGAGGAGGCACACTGGTGGAAAAGCTACATAGGCAAAATCCAAATGCGGGTACTGGGGCTGCCCCAGAATAAAAATTCTGTGAGGTGAAATGAAAATTAGGTTTCTAAGTGAAGTCAACTACCTTGGGGCATTTGATTCAGCAATGTGCAACAGCAAGATAAAAGTAAGAATTCAAGAACATGTTGGTATCCTGCTTTTGAAGTGTATTTGTGCATTCAGCCAGCACAGGTAATGGTAGGTGATTTTAGAAGGTTGCACTTAAATTCCTACGCACGTTTCAAATGCAATTCATCCAAAAAAAAAAAAAAAAAAAAAAAAAAAAAAAAAAAAAAAAAAATTTAACATGCTCTAAATGCTTGTACCTAGCCCTGTTGAAGTCTGGGGAAATTTTGCCAACCATGTCACAAGAAGAGATGAACTGGAGAGAAAGCACAATGTCTGTAATCCTGCCACCTTCCCATGCATTACTGCCCAAGGAAGTACACATTGCACAAGACAACAGGACAGCATGCCACAATCTTCCCCTCACTAGGAAGAGAGCTGCATCCATCAGTCAGTGGCAGAGAGCCCCAAAGCCATCACTGATCTGCCTTCACTAGCAGTTTTGTGGCTACAATCTAAACATAATCACTCCCCAACTAGAAAATTGAAAAAAAGGTAAAGGTATCCTGGAAAATTCTCTTAGACAGCCCCTAGGTAACCACATCCTCTCATGTGAGACAGTATCTGAGACCTTACCAGAGAAGGGAATCATTAACAGAAAGCAAGGAGAACTGTGCTCCTTCTAGAGAGACCTTGACAGGTTTGAGAAGTGGACCTGTGAAAACCTCATGAAGTTCAACAAGAGCAAGGGCAAGGTCCTGCATCTGGGTCAAGGTAATCCCAAGCACAAATACAGGCTGGGTGGAGAACAGATTGAATGCAGCTTTGAGGAGAAGGACTCAGCGTTGCTGTTGGACAAGAAGCTTGACATGAGCCAGCAATGTGCACTTGCAGCCCAGAAAGCCAATGAAATCCTGGGCTGCATCCAAAGCAGTGTGGCCAGCAGGTCCAGGGGAGTGATTCTGCCCTTCTACTCCACTCTGGTGACACTCCACCTGCAGTGCCGCATCCAGTTCTGGGGCCCCCAACACAAGAAGGACTGGACCTGCTGGAGCGAGTCCAAAGGGCATGAAGATGATCAGAGGGCTGGAACACCTCTCCTGAAGACAAGCTGAGAAATCTGGGGCTGTTCACCTTGGAGAGGAAAAGGCTCTGGGAAGACCTTCCAGCATCTTCCAGTTCCTAAACGGACCCTACAAGAAAACTGGTGATGGAAATTTTAAAAGGGCATGTAGTGATACAACAAGAGGGAATTGCTGTAAAGTGGTTTTAAAAGTGGTTTAGATTAGATATTAGGAAAAAAACCTTTACTCTGAGGGTGGTGAGGGACTGGAACAGGGTGGCCAGAGGAGTGGACGCCCCATCCCTAGAAGTGTTCATGGCCATGTTGGATGGGGCTTTAAGCAACGTGGTCTAGGAGAAGGTGTTGCTGCCCATGGCAGGAAGGTTGGAACTAGACAAGCGTTAAGGTCCCTTCCAACCCAAACCATTCTATGATTCTCTCAAAAGAAAACAAAGATACAGAGAGGAAGAAATTCATCCAGTCACACAGCAAGCCTATGGGAGATCGCAGAGCTGAACACACAGTTCTTTTGCCTCTCCTAATTTCTTAACTTAAAAGAAGCTAAGTGGCAGTTTTCAGGAAGGAAGGGATAAAGAGAAAAAAAATAAAAAAACCCAGATCTGATGTCCCTGTCAATTAATGCCCATTACTCTTGTTTCTGAAGTTATCAGAAGGAAAATCTTGCTTATAAGAATCTATACTGTCCACATCCTTCCCAGTGTAAAAGGCTATGTGCTTTCTTGATCTAAATATGAAAATGTTGTCTATCCTTGTATGATCCCACAGACTGAAGGGAAATGCACCATTTGATGTAAATCATCAGAAGGAAACATAAATGGTCCCTGTGGAGAGATAACCCCTTCTTCTATCTGCATCTGTCAAGTTTGGCTCATGACAGAATTATGACCCCAAAATAACATTTTAATAAGTGTTTACATGCTACCACTCTCCAAAGACTATGTTGATAAAATTCTGCCTCAGAACTAATTATGCTTCAAGACAAGGCTACCCTCAGTGGATGTGGCAGCAAAAAATGGGACAGGGATAGATCCGTCCTTGGCAAGCTCTGGGCTCCTCCTTGTGGATGTCTTTGCAAAACTACATATTTGCACATATGCCTGTGAAAGGAAGGAAGCAAGCACCTCAATTCATTTTTCAGCATGTCTGGAATTTCCAGTGCCTATTTTAGTTATACTAGAAATATGTGAATATATTAGCATGTGTCCCCTTCTACCACTCTTCACCCTGATGGGACAAGGAGGGACAGATCAGCTGGCTGTTCACCTTAGAATCTCTCCTTGCTGTGGTGTTCAGGATCAGAGCACTGGAAAGTTAACATCACAGCAGCCATTTGACAGACCCTTCCAATCCCACTCATTCTTTGATTCTGTGATTCTGTGAAGTGGACAAGACCAGAGATTATCATTGCAGGTGTACAGGTGAGAAAACACACAGCAACATACACCTGAAGACCTGAGGGAGATATAACATCTTGGTGTTCCACATTCCCTCCTATACATTTCAGATCAGTTCCTATCTGGCCCAGATCAGGGGAGCAGCAAGGAAACAGAACAAAAGTGAATGAAGATTTAAAATCTTTCCTTTTTTATCTTAATGCCAAAAAAAAAGGAGGCTTATTCTGCTGACAAAAGATCTTCAGCTTGGCAGAGATGAGGACAAATTAAGTGCATTCCAATACCAGCAGTTCAGCTTTTGAAATCCCTATATCAAGACTTGGACTACTGCTACAAGTACATATTCCCACATTAGTCCTGAAAAAAAACAGTGGGTGTCTCAAGCACATCCTTGAGCTATTCAGCACACAGCCCTTCCCAAAGCAGGTGGCTTAGAGCCAAAGTATAGTCCACTGTTGCATGATTACTCACTGGGGCTTCAAACATTTCAGTTGTGTGTGTGTTCAAGAATGGAAAGAGCTGAGGAGATGAGTCCTCCCACAATCAACCAAGCCACATGATTCATCCAAGAAAAGCATCAGTTGGATTTATCTTGCCCACTCTAGACATCCCTGCTCTGATGGTAAAGCATATTTTCCATCTAGAATGGACACCTAATGTACATCCATTTGCTCTTTTGCTACCATGGTTCTTTAGCTTTCCCTCCCCTTGTTCCCTTGTATTGGCATCCCTAAACGGCTTCTCAACCTCCATTTTGCTGGTCAAATAAGTTGTTGAAGTCTCTTCTTGTACTTCATGGCTGAATAGACCCAGGGCTGTGCTAACACTTATCCTACTCCAAGTTTATTTTCCTTGACCATAGTGTGACCAGAACCATCAGATCTAGATTATATATATATACATATATATACACACACAGAGAGAGAGAGAGAGAGAGAGAAGATATAGAGCTATCTCAGGATCAGAGATTAACTTCTCCAGAGCATTAATTCTTCCCTGGCTTTAGTGGGAATACCTTAACAGAAACATCCTATGTTTACTTTTGATACTAGGATGCTATGGCTACATACATATGTGTACATGTAGTCTTTCCTCAGTCTGCAATCTCCACTATGCAAATGAAATTCTTGCATGAAATGGTGAATCTGGAGTCTCTGTCCTCAAGAAAGCTTCTATTATATAATATTAATCTGCTACTGTATCAGCAGAAAATTGTTTCTCTTCTGACATAAGTGAAGTTTGTTATTCTGGTTAACCTTCAATGTTCATATTGTATTTAAAGAAATATATTTCCTTAACCCACAAGTGATGAATATCATTTTGATCTGTTTTAATTATGAAATAGTATTTCCTGACTTCACTAATGATTTCTGAACTCCACCTCTCTAACAGTATATCAGTGCACTCCAAAGTTATTCTATATCCTCATCTCTGGAAACTGCTTTGGTAGGAGCTGAAGAAATTTTAGGGACAATTTTAGGGAAATTTTGGCCCTTTTTGTACAAGCTATGATGTGCACCAGTATCTGTGACCAAAAGCACCCAGAACTTCACAACAAAGAGATGTCAGTGCGTGCCTGGCGTCTCAGCTCTCCATCTCACAGCTTTGAGGAAACCCTTTGCTCTGCCTGCTCTCAGGACAAGAGCTGTGCTGTAAGATGTTTACTCATTCTGGCACATGCAGTGTATCAGAGTTTGAGTATCAGCCCGAGGTGCATGCTGCTCACGCTTTATTTGCTTACCTGTACAGAACCTAGACCACACTTGGCTCTAAAACAGTCATATGAAAAATCACCCATCAACCACAGAAAGGGCAAAACTGCAGCAGTGCAAAAGGTCAATATCTCAGCCTGAGCTTAGCATTGTCAGAGATCATTACAACTTCAAAAACATATTTTCATGAAGAAACAAAGCAGTAACAATCCTTCAGTTTGCGCTTTTATGCTTTAAGGATCTTTATCCAAAATTCAAGCCACTACTCTAAGGAACAGTAAGTATAGCAGCATATGTCCTCAGACAACCTGGGAAGGATTAACAAGAGCTCCATAGCTATTTTTTTTCTGAGATGGCTGTGTAATCTGCAATGATAACTTATTTCTTCATCCTACAGGCTCATGAGAGTCTCCACCTTGGCTATATCATCTGAAGGAAAAAGACCGTTTCATCTATAAAAATAAAAGAAAAAGCTTGCTACAGGAAGACGAGACGGCCCTTCGGCTGTGTAACGTTGCCATCTAGTGATCGCCTCCAGATGTTACACACGAGACATCCCACCCGCCTGTGCTTAAACCGCCTGGCCTTATCCTGAATCACCAGGGAATCTCACATCAGACACTACGTCCTGGACGGAAAAAGTCAGTCAAACTGATTTGTAACAGCGTTCTAGAGCCATCTTTTCGATATATATCATGAAATTACAGCACAGTTTGGGTTGGAAAGACCATTAAAGGCCATTAGGTCCAACGCCCCTGCAATGAGCAAGACTATCTTCAACTAGATCAGATTGCTCAGAACCCCGAGTAACTTGACCTTGAATGTTTCCAGGCATGGAGGAGGCATTTACCACCTCTCTGGGTAACCTATTCAAGTGTTTCACCACCCTACTCATCGTAAAAAATTCCTTTAATCTAAATCGACCTTCTTTTGGTTTAAAACCATTACCCCTTCTCCTCTTGCAACAGACCCTGCAAAAACCTTGTCCCCAAAAAACAGTTTGTCCCCATATTCACTGCATACATATGTGTGCGTGTGTATATATATATATCTTCAGGGTAAATAGATACAAACTAAACGTTGCCTCCTAATCCATTGACCAAACCAGATTTTGCTTATCCTACTTAAGGCTCTAAGTTAATGGTGATCTATGAAGAGAGGGATAATAGAAATTGCCCAGAAGGCAACAGTGAGGATAACTACTGGAAAAGAGAAAACTTGCACCAATGCTTATTCCATATGCAGATTTGAAAACTTAGCAGATAATCATTGACTGTGATTAACCTTGGCTAGGGAGCAGTTTTCCCACAACAGGAATAATACAGATACCCAAGACATTAAAAAGAGGGATAGGGGAGAGCAGTGGGCAACGACAAAAACAAACACCAAGTGAAGAAATACGACCCAGGAAAAACCTTTAAGGATGAAAGCACACCCAAAACCATTCAACACGGAGAGCTTTGAAATATCTGGCAGTGTCGGCAGCAGGCAGTCTGAGAGGCAAAATTTGTGTGTACTGGCTGTGTACCAGCATCACATGGTATTTTAAAAGGTAGATTCTCACAATGATTTTTATCCTCAAGTCTTCCTATGTCTGGCTCAGGTGGTGGTCAATGGGAAAGATGAATGGAGTTTAAGAGACTTAAGACAGGCCACTCAAAAAATTTGCTGTTAATCTAAAATTCTGCTGTGTCTGTGCAAACTGCAGATCTAAATAGCTTCAGAGGGAGAAAACAAAACGAATCACCAACTTACTACCCCCAGGCACTGCTCAATGCCAACCCCTGGGTTGCTGGCCCTATTGCACTTTCTTTCAATAAAAATAACAATAATAATAAAATTCAGAGAAAAAAATGAAAGTAATTCAAAAACTGAAGTGAAATAAAGCAGCAAGGTTTTACTTTCGTTCTTAAGACATGGTTCAAAATATCCTGGAAGGAGTCAGAATTAGAAAAGTCAAATTCTTAAAAGAAACTAATTAGTTGCAAGTCGAAATCATCAAAATAAAATTACTCAAAACAGAAAGTCATTAAGTGTACACAATAGTACAATGATCCAGATAAAACAATGAAAAGCTGTTCACCTGATGTCTCGTTCTTTTTGACTATTTGACAAGGCAATTACTGTCACATTTAGCACTTTCCTGTGTATTTCAGGAGACAAGGTCCAATTTTTCATGCTTTTGAGGAAGTCACACACCAAACTGCCATGAACAACTAGTGAGCTTTTCGTAAACTCTCTGCAGAAAATCCATTGATAGGGCCAGTTGTATGTGCATACAGGTTCTTCTATGAGGCTCCTAATGCACCATCCTCCCCTCTCATAATTTGAGCACTTACACTGAGAGCACAAGTATTCTTAAGAAATAAATCAATACAAATCAAGAGCAAAATAACCTGTGCCAAAAAAATCATCATCTATCTGCCTTTTTAACAAAGATGTACTGAAGAGATCTGTAATTGTCACCTAAGAAAACGCTCACTGCCCCCAAAAGCCAAGGACTCTGAAGAAGTAAGCACAGCAACAGCTGCAGATATTTATGTGTTTTTCTCTCCATTTTAAGTATATACTTGCCATGAAAAATTTTACGCAAACATGGATCATGAGCTGATGATTGTCCACTTTCTTGAGCTGGGGAAAGATGTTTGTTTAGAACACACTTAATGAATTATCCTCCCTTCACACATTTTTTATACTTCTCTTTTTGAATACTGTTCTGTTGATAGCATTTTTAGTTCAACTTTGATGTTGTAAGAAAAAGATTCAGAAAACTAGTAAGTGCTATTGGCTAAGGGCTTAATTCAAATATACAACAAAGATTCACTACATTTCTTACAGCTTTCTGCTCCTGAGCACAGAACTTAGTTTTTCAACTGCATTTTAATCATTCACTCTCATTTTTATTCTTACAGCTGAGTGGGTTCTTTCTTTTAAGCTGACTTTTCAGACAAACCAAGTCCATATTTTGGATTTATCACTAAAAAGCAAACAGAAAATAAAGACCAGAACTGAAGCCTGCTTCCTTCCAGCTACATATCTTAACCACTAAACCACAAACACAGACACTCCAGACAGAGCTTTAAAGCTTACCCACCACTCTAAGCAGCAAAATTACCCCTTCTCTAAGTGTAATTAAAAATAAATCAGTCACACAAAACTCTATTTTGTAGAGTATCTCCTATGATAGACCAACTCCATGGGCACTTGCAGAATCAAGCAGTCCACAAGCCAGAGGCAGAAGAAGACTAACTCCTGTGCCTGCAGAGTTCGGACATCACTTAATCTCTGCAGTGCTTCACTTGCCAAGAAAATGATAATCCCTAACACGTGCAGAGTGAAGAACTCGGGGGAATTTCAGTCAAGCAAAGATGCCCCTGCATAAATTAGAAATGTCTACCTAAATAAAACTCTTTGGGTCATAATTTAAGAATCAAGGACCTGATTTTATCCTAAATCAAATGTCAAGCATATAAATTCCAACTTGCACTTGGTCTTGCTCCTACCATCTTTCCATGCAATGAGCCTTGAGCTGCAAGGGAGGTTCCTAAACTCTGTAGACCACTAATACAGTAACCACTAACACAGAAGTTTCAGAAGGAACACGCAGAGAGATCAAACTGGGACAACCCTGCAGCAAGTGGAAAAGAAAACCATTCACATGCAAAAGGTATTAATCTACAGCCACATCTTCAAAGATACATTCCTCAAAATTGCTTCTCCTGGACTATCAAGTCTGCTATGGAGACAGAGTGACAAAAAATTTGTGAACCATCTTATTCTGTATCTGTTGCTGTGTTTTGCAGGTTTTAAGGCTATCCAACAATACCCTTTTCTTTCTGTAATTGGTTCTGCTCAATACTTTACAATCATTTTCATTCTCTGTCTCTCTGGAGAGTTAAAAGGATTTAGACTTTCACTCAGGAGAGAAATTAAACCTCTAATTAGACCAGGTGTGCCTAGAACTGCATTCCCCAGGAAACCTAAATAATTCTACTTGCATTTTACAAATTTATAAATCATTAGAATGCAAAACCTGTAAATAGGAATTAGTCAGGAGCTTAAAACTGTACTTAAACACCAGGAATGAGCGTACGCTTCCCACGCTGAAAACATCCCATGAAGCATTAAATTTCTGGTCCAAAGCTCACTGGAATTAGTGAAGAGATACCCATAGGGGTTTGGATCAAACCTGAACTCTGCAGGCATGCAGTGTTTAACCAGAGAGAGCTGCCCTGGCTTGACAGAAACAGCTCAGGAGCTGCAGGTTAGATCACCCAATGAGCTATATGAGCTCCCCAAGGCCCATGTAGAGGCTTTGCATAAAGGATGAAAGCACGAGTAAAGCTGGACCTGTGGTGCTAAGTGCCTCTGAACAAGAAACAATCTGCCTGCGGCTCAGAGAAAATTAAAGTGCAAAAGAAGAAACAATTTGCTTCAGGTCACATAGGAGAATCAGAATTTCCATACAAGTCATCTGAATCCCATTGTTGCAGCTCATCCCCTCACTCTGAGCTCTGCCTACTTCACTGGAAGGATGCACTGTGAACAGCCTCCCTGGATAACACTATTGGTGCTGGGAAAAGCAGGTCTTCCTGAGTTAAACAGATATCAAACTCACTCTCTGCAAGGAAGAAAAGGTTATGCTGATAGTTCTGAGCAGACAGATCTGTGGAAGAAAAGGTTATCGTGATTGCTCTTCTGATCAAATGGATCTGTGGAGAAAGGTTACCCACACGTGTATCAAAAAGTGCTCAAAGGGCAGGGCCGCTCGTATCTCAACAGGCTTTGCTATTTGTTGGACTGCTTGACTGTCCAAGAAAAAACCTCATGTGGAAATCAAATAAATGGCATTTATGGTTCATCCATGCTAATCTAAAAGGGTGAAGCCTGCTCACATTGGTCAGTTAAGCATCCACTGATTTTCTCAACCACGGAACAAGTGCTGGCACACCAGTAATTAAGAAACAAAAATCAAAACAAAAACAAACAAACAAAAAACCACCACCAAAAAAACCCCACCCAAATTCCACTCCCAAAAGAAAATGAACTTTGCTTTGAAACATTGGTTCTGAGCACATATTATTTTCCCTAGGTCCTCTCTCTCCTGAACGTACTCATAAATCTTCCCCATAGAAAATTAAGCATAACAGCTACCAGGCACTGCAAAATACTGAAGGAAAAAAAAAAAAAAAAACACACTAAAAAAGGTGACTTCAAGAATCACATGACAGCTAAGGACAAAACAAGTATGACTTACAACCACCAAGGAAATGCAGTTGATTAAAATGAGACTTGGATCCTAGTATTTTGGACAGACTTTGACATGTACAAGAAAGAAGACACTGTTAAAAAACAATTTTCAGTCCATAGTTTACTATTAATTCAAACAAACAGGAAAAAGGATCTCTCATTGAAGAAAGATTGAACATTTCAAGTCTGCAGCAGCCCTTAGCTCTTCTACTTGCAGTAATTTTAGCTAATGATACCACATTTTCTCAATTTACCCAGTTTTTATCAAATGACGCTCAACACAGAGTCCAAGGCTGTAGCTAAGATGTAATTCTAAAATTTCTTTCTTAGAAAAGAGTAATGACTGGAAATAGATGAAGGTTTGTTTATCCGGTCCAATTTTAAAAACAACTCAAAGCAGGTATTTTCCTTACTATCCATCATCTTCTGCATTAGTCACTGAGATTAGTGCAGATGAAGTATAGCTTCTAGCTCACCTCTCTAGGTTGTTACTCACAGGAGTGATCCTATTTATCTGAAAATAATGAATTTTTAAACTTTTCATAAGATAAGAGTAGGAGACTTGTCTAGCTGTATCTAATGATTTTTCACTCTCCAGATTACAAGATTCTGCAATTCTATTCCATCAAACAGATGGTGGGGGACTATTCTATAACACCACACAAGTCTTTGTCCAATCCTGATTTTCATGTGTAAGAGATTCCACACAGAGGGGTTCTCAAGATACTTTAAAAAAAAAGATATAGATATATATATGCACGTATGTATGAAGATTTTGCTCTGAATTTGACAGCCTCCTACTGGCAGCCATTCAGTGTCTTCAAATCACAGTCCACACAACAGATAAACAGAGAGGAGGAAGGCAAGGACTAACCCTGCAATCAAAATGAAGTTTACAGCCTGGCATTAGCACTCTGAGAGTTCATCATAACCCACAGAATCCATATAAGTGTATATTCACACGTTTCCCATTTTTAAATAATAATAATCAAAACACTTTCTAGTGCTCAATACTTCACCTCATGCCAGAAGGCAGGAGTACTTCACTAAGCAATTTGTGGCATTTTGGAGGTTTGCTTGTGCAGATCAATGAACACTGGAGTTCTGTTACACTTAATTTCAAAAGGTCAGCAAGCCTTTTACATTTTCCAGAAAATCAACTGTTCTTAGGATCTTTATCTTGTTCAAAAAAAATGCACCTCACTCCATGCCTGTGACAAAACAAAGTTTTAGAAATCTTTGACATTTAGCCGTACACATGAAAGCTACATCACAACTACATTTGAACCCCAAGAAACAGGTGACCCTTTAAGCCACAGGAACAGCAAATACTTTTGCAAACTTGCAAAGCAATTGCATAAGCAATCTGAAGGGAAGAACCACCCACACTTGACTCAAGGAAGAATCATCAGAATTATAGTAACTACAGAAAGAAATATAACTATATCAGAATTTTTTCAGTACCATACATCTGATCTTTAGCTCAATAAACTGTTAGGGATAAGACTGAAACTTTTATCAGGATGAATGCTCTCCCATGAGTCTTGTAACTTCTCCAAAACTTAAGAGTAACCTGATGCCAGGTGTAACCATGTAGGGGCAATTCCTATTTTTTTGAAAGACGGCAAAAAATATCTTCTGAAGACAAACGACAGAAACAGAAGTTTTTGTCACCATACACATTAAGTCTCATACATTATTAGAGTACAGGGAGCAGAAAAAAATTAAAGTACTTTTAAAAAGCTATGCAAGGTCTTCAGTAAAAAGATCTGTTTAAGTCAAACTTATTTGATGAATAGCTAAGGCAGGGATGACTGAATATAGGGCATGCATTTTTGCTTTCTACTGTGGTTATGCATGTAAGTATGAAAAACCTCACAGAAGGTGAGGCATTTTGTACAGCAGACTGGAGGAAAATGTTTTAGGAAAATCCATTTGAGGAAGGAGGAGAGAATGAACTCTTTCCTTCTTTTTTAGTAACACTTTAGTTTCACCTAAAGGTCCGAGAAGAAGCCCATAGCTGCTGTGCCAAGCACTCTGCCGTTGTGGATGTGCCTCAGCCTGTGGAACTGAGATCTTTTACCATCCATTCACCCTCATTAACATTCTGCAGTGCTTCACATGAAAGATGCTTGCACTAAAATACATGCTATTTTACTAAATGTCTCTGTGTCCACCAGGCAAGAGAAGTTCTCAGCACTGGCAGAGCAGCTCTCAATCAAGTGGTGCCTGTATATGTATCCTAACTACAAACACGCTTCCTTAAAGTGAGCACGGTTAAAACTCTGCATCTGCGTTTCTCAGCTGGTCACATTATTGAAAACAGGACAGACCAATCCCAGATATAAGGATATACACCCATGTTTTAAGGCACTGAGCATTTGGACTCTTCCTAATTAGGCATCTGGGGGATCATATTTCAGGTAACCTGTAGTGATCACTTCCATCCTGAACCTGTCAGAACAGTTGCAGCCCACAAGGACAAGGGAGCCCAGAGCAAAGGGGAGAAGGAGAAAAGGCAGTCTCAAGTATTCAAGGGGCAGTCTGTGCAACAATCTCCTGAAGGACTTTGGGGCTCACCCACCTTAGTACAGTCATTTGTCTGGAGGGAGTATTTTACCACCATTTGAGATCAAGGAGGTTGGTGGAGGAAGGGTGAGGGGGACCATGGCTAATGGACCTAACCCAAACAGCCCCATAATAGAAACATTCTTACGGTGCAGAGAGAACACCCATCAGACCTACAGAGGACTTGCAACCAAGCCTGTTCTCACAGCTTTTCAGAATAGGGATTGATTTAAAAAAGCGTTTTCCTTAAAGCAGGAGCTTAAGCAGTAGAAGAATCAATAGAAGCATTTATCAGGAAAAGACAAAAATCAGTTACTTTTGATTCAAAATGAACACCGTGGGGAAAACTATGTTCAGAGTGCATCCTTCTGTTCAAGCAGAATTAGAATTTGTAGTGGAAAGCTGTGTAATATAATTGGCTAACTCTTAGCACATCTTTCAACATCAACTTAAAATCTCTCTACAAGTAAAATGTTATCAAATCTTATTAGCAGTTACACACACAGAAAAAAAATCAGTAAACTGTGCTGGAGATAACTGTTATTTAGCTGGTCAATAAACAGTAATTACAGCAGTTTCAGCTTTGTTTGGGGATTAATACAATTGATAATGAGACATTTACAAGACTGCAAAATTTGTTTTTAAACATATGTTTGTGTAAAAATACCAGTAACTACATTAGTACATGCATAAACCTTGAATACACATGCAGCTTTGGACCAACATGCAACTTACAGTGAGAGGAAGTCTTCTGTAGGGTGAACAGACTGGTAGAAAATGCTGATACCTTCAATTTTTTTTACTACATTTTTAATACTGATACCTCTTTTTTTTATCTTGCCTGCTGTCTCCTTTTCCTCATCTGCATCTTGCTAATCCCTTGAGTTATCCCTCCTGAAGTAACTGGCCTGAGGTGATTTATAAATCTTCAACACCTGCAGGTTGCAGCACTGTGCTCACCTCTTCAGCAGGTCTTCCCTAGAGGATCACAGGTGAGCAGGGTTTGTGATGTTGAATAGATTCCCTGGAAAACAACAGTGGGGAAAAAAATGACATTTCAGAAGCTGAGAAATTACAGATGTTCCTAGATTTCTATGTAATGCTGGCAAACCTTGAAGTTCTTTTATCTCTTCTGTCCAGAAGAGTTGCAGAGACAGCACAGGCTAGAAATGACACTGCAAACCAGAGATTAACCCATCCATTCTCCATCTGGGCACCAGTGGCAAAGTGCCATCAAAAGCAAACAAAACACTTCTTGTCCACAACACAGGAAGGACATTGACCTGTTAGATGAGTCCAGAGGAGAGCCACCAAGTTCAGATCAGAGGATAGAGCACTTTCCCTATGAGGAAAGGCTGAGAAAATTGGGATTGTTCAGCCTGGAGCAGAGAAGGCTTCAGAGTAACCTAATTGCAGCTTTCCAGTCCCTGAAGGGAACTTACAGGAAAGATGGGGCACAACTATTTACAAGAGCATGAACTGACAGGAGAAGGTGGAATGGGTTCAAATTGGAAGAGAGTAGGTTTAGATTAGATATTAGGGAAAAAATTATTTACTGTGAGGGTGGTGAGGCACTGGAACAGGTTGCCCAGTGAAGCTGTGGATGCACTATTCCTGGCACCATTCAAGGTCAATGGGGCTATGAAGAACTTGGTCTAGATGGAAGTATCCCCTGCCCATGGCAGGAGGTTTGTAACTAGATGATCTTCAAGGTCCCTTCCAACCCAAACATTCTATAATTCTATGGTTCTACGATTCTACGATTTTCCTATATTTTCTGTGCTGCTTTAGGTGTGTCCACACTGGCACAGAGCAGGTGGCACAAGGCAGTCATAAAAGCCATGCTGTGCTTTCTTGCACACACCAGAATGGATATCATTAGACATCCATTAGGATACAACAGAGGTTAAAAGCGACAGAACAGTTGGACAAAGAGGTCCTATCAAAACTGTACAACTGGGTTGTACAGAATTTTTCAGCAATCCTCAGAAACCTTTTACCACCATTCATCTGTCAGAAATTGCTTTTGTCCAAATTTCTCCAACCTCCTTTCTTTACATTTATTTCCCAGCAGTCTGTTCCTTATACTGAGATACATGGAAATGATGGAAACGGGGCACTGCTCTTATATCCAGCAAGTGTAAGACAGAGAGGCAAAGGAGTCTGCCCAGGTGAATGCTACTCTGCGAGCAGAAATTTCCACTTGACCTCAGAGTCATATTGTTTTCATGCCTACATATCCATATATTTTCATTCTCCCGTGCCAGAATCAGCAGATGGACACTTCCCAGTCTCTTTGAGGACCTCTGACCTCACATGCCTGCCTGACATGCACCCATAGGATTGCTGTCCACACCAGGCACAGCAGCAGCAGTCATTTCCACTCCAGAAATACAGCACAATGAAGAGTTGACTGATTAATGAATGTACTACTGCAAAGGGAAGGGACCAGTAAACTCCTTCCCTCCTCAAGTGTAGTCCCTCAGCTCCCATCTCTCAATAACATGTATGTTGGCCCAGTCAGTTACAGTCACTCTGTCTTGCCCAAATAATTTTAAGTGGGCAATAGTTTCAACAGGAGAGTAGCCTCTTTATATCACAGGAGTCCACAACTTGGCACTTTTGTTCTGTCTTGGAAGACACAGGTTTGATGCCTCCACCTGCAGAAAGAATTCAAGTTAGGAGTAAGATCTCACAATAAGGTCATTCCATAAACACAAGAAGGGGACACTGGCATCATCACTTTGGTTAAACAAAGAGAGAGGACAAGTCCCTGCTGCTTATTTGTTTTGTGGGGTGGGGAAGAAGAAAAAAGGGGACACATCGATGTCTGATCTCAGGGCATTGAGACTCTGAAATCCTCTGGGGATCTACCTGAAGGAAACTGAGATTGTATTTTAAGGAAAGCAGCATAAAGAACAAAATGGAAAGTCCAGTATGTTCTTCATATCCTGTAACCACTGCCAGTACCTAGGTATTGATGGTTTCATTCTCAGGACTATTGCCTTGAGAGTAGAAGTATGAAATTACACACAACTAGAGAGACTTCTCTGTCCCTCAGGATTTTCCCCACAATTCAACGTCTTTCTCCTGTAATGCTGCAAAAATATAATGGGCTATTTCATCTGCACAGAGAAATGGGTTGTCACAACACAAATGGTAATCTGACATTTGCAGGGCAGGATCATGCCATGTTTTGCTGAAGGGCATTTTGATAGGTCTATTCATGTACTACTCTTGACTGAACCTGGTAATCAAACAGATGGAACAAAATGAGCACTTATTGACTAAAGCAGTGCCAGTCCCTCAGCAACCCAACTGTGTTCGCACGGCACCAAAAACCAGCACAACATTAATTCCCTCCTGTTCCCCTTAACAGAAAGAGACTTGGAGCATTTTCCAGTATACAGGGGAGAGCACTTAAGAGGTCAAACTCATCCCCAATAGACTGATGCCAGTGCCTCAGCAGCAGCTGATTCTAAGGACAGTATTTATCTGAGAACAGAATGTGGCACTGTTCAATTCAATTCTTCTATTCAATCTCAGGTAACATTTATTGTACACAGAAGGAAAAAATAAGGGGTTTTTTGCTGTAACAATCCCCAGCATCCAGCAATGCTCTCCAAAGATAAACATAGGTCCAAACTTCCTCCCCAACTTCAAATTAGCTCCTAAATAGAGCATTAATTCTATGGCATTCTTATGCAAAAACTAGAAAAATATGGCCCCAAAGACATCAAGCACATATCCCCATAAGATGGTTCACTCATATTTAAGGGGCCAAAACCACAAATAGGTTTTACTAAATACATGGCCAATTATTCACAGCATCAGAATTAACATAATTAACATTATAATGGATTTCTTCAACAGGGAACTAGTATAATAATTACAATAATTATAAGGAATTCTAAATGGGAAACAAAGCCAACTACAAATTTCAGAGGTTATTTTATGCAAATACTGTAGCTGTAGCATTCTGAGAATCTCATTGTAAGCTGAATTGTCCACTTCTGATACTATGAATAACTGCATACCCATTTATTTCTAATAACCTATTATTTATGTGCTATTTCTTTTGTTCTTCTAAATGGTATGAACCCATTTAGAGAAACCACCTACACAACAACTTACCAATTATGCTTATAAAATGTTGCATTGCTTTGGATTAGCAACACATATAATTAAATGCCAACTAACTGTTGTGTTCATATAAGTTAGCAAAAGTCTGTGAACCCCAGCAACATAATGTTGCATTTAATTCTAAACAATTATTTCTAAAAGAAAGTGTTTTATAAATCATCACCCCAGAACACAATAAATCTGCACTCAGTTTGGCATTAAAAAGATTAGTGAGTGCAGGTATCAACATTTAATGTGCAAATAACAAGTGCCATTTTCCAGACCATCCCCAAACAAACTCATTCAGTGCTTCACTCTTCCAGTGCACCAATACTGCAGCCACTCTCCCATGTACGCCCATGAGCAGCTCCGTGATGCCATGCATTTACTCACCCTGTTCACCTCAGGTGACACTGACATTTCACAAATTGGCTTAGAGCTGGCAAGTTAGATTACTCACACCTATTGCATCCATGCTGTGGGACTCTGCTTTCCTCTGGGTCACACTGCTGAGCATCAGTGTTGCTCAGAGAGGCTGGCCCTTGCTGATGTGGGTCCTCAGAACTGCAGTAATCATGACTCCCAGAACGGAATCATGACTCCTCCTGGCTAGTTTGCTCATGTCTATGTGCAAACCACACACCAAACATTCAGTGTGTTTCTTTTCAAGCTCCTTTTGTCTCTTTAATTTCACTGTAAAACTGCTGTAGCATCTCAGTAGCTCCTGTGTCCAAGACACTATGCCTGGCACTGCCTCAGGTGACAGCAGGGCACCTGTGGGGTGCAGTGGGACCTGCCAGGGGAGTGATATGCTACCACAAGTAGGTTACAGAGGGAGCAAGCAGGATTCAGTCCTGGAAGCCTCCACACTTTCTGATAGACTGCAGCATAGCTGTACCTGAGACATGGATTGTCTTTTCCTCTGATCCCCAATGATTTAATGCTGGGCTTTGAACAGTTTTCCTTCTGAAGCAAACTCAAGCTACTTCTGTTATCGTTATTCTGGAGGGTCTGCCATGCCAGCAAACAGCTTTATATTTACAGCATTTAATAATGATACTTATTCTACTCATTACATAGTCATCTTTCTATATTCGTGCATTTTTCTTCTCTTTCGGTGCCCTTGGGCTTCCAGCAAACAATTCACTTGTAGACAAAGCACTTGTAAGGCCCTCAGGTTGTAAACCATTCAAAACATGGACAGTGAAAAAGGCAACACAAGAGAGACCTGGAGGGCCTGACCAGAAACTTTCCAGAAACCATGAAATCACCCATGTATAAAATACACTGTCTGTCTCTTGTGCTTCAGATTGCTGATTTAAAATGGCAACAGTCACGGCACGGGGGCTGGAGAGGCATAAAATGGCCTGCAAAAGCGATTAAGTGCCGCAGAGACATCTGGACTTGATAAGAACAGAAGATTGTTTACAGCCCTGTTTACTCCTGACCATGAATACCATGCTTTGTGTACAACAAGGACTTGAGCAAACCCCGGCACTCCGACACATTTGTTGCTCTGCTGAGACTCCGGAGGGCACAGACACTTCCCACTGGCACCATTATGCAGGTGGCTTTCCTGAGGCTTTCTGCTCCAAATTATGATCTCCAGCCATATGGGGAACACACTCATCAAACACACACAGCCTTCAGAGCTGATCTCCCTCTATACCCTCTTGTTTTTATGTGGTCCTGTTCCCCCACATGCCCCCATGCCACGTTTTTTCTCTCTCTGGCAAGAACACAGCCAGGCTTTACTGCTAGAAAAACTCTTAGGAGTTTGGGATTCAGACAGAACGGGGAACCTACTGTGCTTTTCACCACTAAGTGACCATTGCTCACCCCAGGCAGGCTGGCACGCTCCGTCACCAGGAGGGGAACAGACTCCCAGGTGTGTTCGCCCCAGCTCCGAGAGCTAAGCTCCATTTTTCAAACACGGAGAACAACTTCTCTCACCCTTACAAGCCAGCCATGTAGCACCAGACAGCCTAAGAGAGAAAGCTCCTGCAGCCAGGCAGTGGGCTGTGGCAGCCATGGAGTTTTCCCACTGCTCCCAAGGCAAGGGAGAGGGGTTTCCTGCTGCAGCCTCCTCTCAGCGTGGCGAGGGCCCTGGCTTCACACCTGGCATGACACCACCAGGTGTACCCACCTGCTTTTGCAGGGATGGAGGGGCACGGAAGCCCAGCCTCCAAGAGGTCTCACCACATCTGCAGAAGCTGTTCCAATAGCTGTCTGTGAGAAATAAATGAGAAAGAGAATTATAAGTGTTCTATTTTTGGTTGTTTGTTGGATGGGGGGTTTTTTACACTTATTGGGATATATGTCTAATGCCTAAGATTAGTATTTCATTTTTTCCTCTGAATATAAATACATTGCCTATGGATATATCAGAAATACACAATAATGCAACTATGAGTTATTTACCTGCTGAGGCAATACTAATGAGTTTTCTAGCAAGGAAAATGGCTTCACTGGCTTGTAAAATATAAAACAGCAGGGAACTCACTGGAGATCCCACAAGCATATGTCAACGAACTTAAATTATTCACAAGTACACAAGCCTCCCAAGATACCAGCTTCTCAGCCCCCTTTCATTTCCTGACTGTTCCTGACTGCTTCACATCTTGAGCAAAGTCAAAGACTAATTTTCTGTCTTCCTCAAGCCCATAAAGTTTTTGCAGAAGCCAAATAATCATATGAAAAGCATTTCGTTCAGATACAAACTGAATATTTTATTGGCTAGTACTTCATATATCCAATTGAGATGCATTGCAAAGTGCAATAGCAATACAGGACAATTGTATCTAAGACCATAAACATCCCAACCTAAATGACATTTTACCACAGTGCTTTAGCAATGCACTCAGACATCGCATTGATACAGTGTGCTCTCATTCAGAATGTTACTGTCCTTTGTTTCTCTCCTCTACATCAATCCTGACAATATTAACATCTGTAACAATCACTAACAACTCTCACTTTGACACTTCCAGTGTACACTGCCAAGATCTGCAGGGTGTTACAAGTGAAACAGAAGGTGCTAATCCCCACCAAAGGTCCTCCAGCCAAAATTCAGATCAATGTTTGGACTTTAACAAAAAAAAAAAAAAAAAACAAAAACAAACAAAAAAAAAAAACCACCAACACATTACAACACATTAGATTACAAGTCCAGGCATCTGTTGTCATAAAAAGATTGTGATTGATGTATTTCATGTCCCTCTTCATTATAAATCCATTTGGCACCCTTTATAATAGCCTAGCCTCAGAAAAAATTATTTGATGTTCCTGTAGATGTCATATATGCCCTGTGCTTTTACAGCACTTCTATTGTAATTCAACATTAATTATCTTTCCAATTAATGTGCTGCATAATGCTGCAATATGAAATGCTCACATTTTGCAAATGAGAAAATTGAGCTCAGCTTCGTCTGCTTTAATCCCATTTTACTTTTATTATAATTCAATATCAGACTCCTTCTCCTTCTTGCCTGGGTTATTGACACTCTGAACATTCACAAGGGAACTATGTTCTGCATAGAAAAGATACATTTATTCTTTTCCAAGACCAGACCTCCAATTTCTTTTTCAATATCATTTAGATACACCTTCCTGCCTTAGGATCATTACTGAACAGCTCATAAGGAAAACTCAGGTGACACAAGTACTAATAGAACAGCAATTAACAGTTACCATAAATGAAGACATCATAAATACCTACAACTGCTGGAAAATGGTAAGTGTGAAGCAGATTACAAATGCAGAAAAAAGGTGATATCAAAACTATGGTCAAAGAATGGAAAACACCCTCTTATTTAGAAGCTAAATGATCCAACATGTTCCTTAAATGTTATGTGCCAAAAATACCATTCAAAGTCTTACTGCTGGTAAATTTTACTTAGCATAATAGAAAACATAAAAGCTAAAATATATAGAGAGTGTAACATATAGAAATGGAAAATACATATACAAAATTGCATCCTGTATTTATGATGGAAAGAATATATGGTGAATTTACACAATGAGGAACTTAATTTTACTGTTTGTTTGCTTTAGCTGCTGTCTGTAGCTGCAATTTTCATGAGCTACTGGATTTGACCTGGTGGACAATGCCACCATCTCAAAGCACCTCACAGTTCTTTTTCGTCCTGAATGTGCTAAAGTGCTTGAGCAAGGTACAAACTCTCCCTTTTTCCAATGACATTAGGTCTAGATTTCTTCCTTGTTACCCCACCATGTCATTTTTAACAGAATTGAACCTGTAACACACAGAAAGCTGCAAAAAAAAAATCAGTTGACCCTTACATTCACAAATCTTATATTCATTCTTTAATGACCATCACAGGCTGGCAATTACTGAGTATGTGAATACGTCCTGGGAAGAATGTGCAGATCAGACAGAAGGAATTTTAGAACATCACCTATAATATATTCCCTCAGATAGCTAAACAGCCTCATTTTAAATAACATGGCTGGTCAAAAGGTCTATTTTTAAAAAATATGTTTAAGAGCAGCCTATTTAGCCTCTTTAGACAGGATTTCCTCTTGAACTGTTTTGGAATACTTCACTGAACTTTAGGTGCACAAGCTAGCTATTACTGATCTATCAGTAATTCAGACAATCTATTTTAACAGGAAGTAGTGCTCCTGCTTCAACATCATCCTTGACCAAAGCCTTTTGAACTTACTAAATGCTTAGCAATGATCCTGACCCACTGCTGCAGCAGGTACAGCTGAGACAAATAGCCATGGAATGCTGCTGCTTTTTCCAGTGCCTATCTAAAGGTTACAGGGGACCTCAGATTTATTTAGATAATAGCTAGATAAAGATAGCTATTAAATAATCTGGATAAAGATAGCTTTAGTGACCAGAAACTTTCCTTTGTTTGGTATTAACCCACTTCATTCTGATACGGCTTGATTTTGTGATTTCTATTTAGCTCTTCCATCCTCGTTGGTACCTCGCTTTCAGTTTAGTTATTTTAAATGACCATTTTTACAGCTTTTAATTTTGAAAGAAAATTCACAGCTGCATTGATCCTCTCTTCCCACCATGTGAATGGCAGTCTTGAGGACACCGGCATCTTAGCTAAAGTCAGCCTAAAGGACCAACAGCTGGAGGGTTTTGCACCATCAGTCAGCTGTGCAGAGGCATCATTGCTGCAATAAACATGGGTAGAACAGGAGAAGTAAAGGGTAATATGTTGGGAAAGACAGACAAACAAGATTTTGTGGAGACCTGAATACAAAATGACAAGATGTTCCCAACTATGTACGAAAGTTAAGCTGTCTTAATCATTCCCCTGTCACTGTCAGACTTTTAGAAGTGGATTCTCGCTAGCATTGAATGGTTGGGAGCTTGTTGTGTTTACCATCAGCTAACAAAGTGTGCAGCAGATCTCTCAAAGAGTTCATTTGTGTCAACATCTCAAGTTTCCAACACTTGAGTTTTCACTCTGGCCAAGGAACATCTACCACAAGCAATTTTTTATCCGACAGAAGCTGAAAAACCATAAGAAAGAAGACTGTTACCTTGTCTACCAGCTAAATTAGCAACTGTGTGCCCATTATCCACATACTCTTTCTCCAAGAACTTTTTCCATTGGATTCGTTTTCTTCAGAGATAAAGAAATGTCTCTGGTGAGAAAAACAGCCAGCTGCCAAAGACTGGTGCTTAACCAAAGACTGGTTTAGCCTCTCAAGGGAAAACTGCAGCCTAAAATGTCACCCTTTAATGAGGCCGTTCAGTGTTATACCATCTTGTGCACGTTAGTCTTCTGGCTCTGCCAAAGCACAGTCATTCTGCTCTGGACAGCAACAGCTCAAAGCTCTCAGACAGACATCCAGAAAAACGTCCACATTCTGGCTCTGAGATCATATGTACTATTCTTAAGCATAAAGTAACCCGAGCAAAACCAGGTAAACACACATAACCCAGGCAAAGGCTCCACTTCCAGTGAACTCAAACTTTCAAAGGAAAGAAAAACAATATTGCCAAAAGGGAGAGAAAATTTTCACTACCAAGTTCCTTTACTTTTTTCTTACACTGATCAGCACACAGAAAGGAGCAAAATGCAACAAGACTTTCTGAAACTTCACTTTACACTATGAACCTGGAAATTAAAATTATATATGAATCCCACGAACTTAGAAATTAAGACACAAAATGACACTTCATGATTGCTTTAAAACACCTCTTGGAAAATCACTTCCAACCTACTGAATATATTTCCAATTATTTCAGCAGGTTTAATTACTGCATATATATTCCACACAGGATTCTCCCAGAAACAAGAAATCAAAGATAAAAATCACTGTTAAAAACATAGGAGGCCAAAGCTCTACTGGTTGCTCAAGAGAGCTCAGTGGCCTTCAATGCCAATACTAAGTGCACAAGCAAGGACTGCTTGTGTAAATTAAGCCAGCAGAAATGGGTTTGCAAATTGCATGGATATTTAAAATTTTTAAACTGGATGCTGTCCTGGTTTCTGTTTTATTTCATAGAAGTGAATGAAAAACAGCCTGAACATTAGTGGGTTTTCTCTGCAAAGGATGTTCAGGCCTTGCAATATACATCATATTTAAACTTCACTCCCAGCTAAGCTACTTCTAAGCACACCATGAACTTGGTAGCCAATTTCTGCTTCTGAGCTTCAGCAAAAACATTCTTCCAGTCTCCAAAAACACCTTGAATATAAAGAAGAGGAAATTATTACCCTTGACTCTAACAACCAAAGAGTACCATTTAAAACAAAAGACTTTTCTCTCATCATATTTCAGAATAATTTTTTTTCCTGTAAGAAAAAATCTCTGACAGAAGAATACACACATTTGCTTTATGTTTGGTGTCTTCAATAGAATGTGAATATAAAGCAACCACGGGAAGTTACTGGTCTGCCTTCATAGCTCTGGCATACACCTTGCACAGCTGCAGAAGACTAGAAAAGGTGACCAGTAGCTGTGACACCAACCCAGAAAGCCCAGAAGTGTGGCTTTTAACTGCAAGAGCTTTGCTTGTTGCAACCAGACACTGCTCTAAGCTGCAGTCTACCTTTAATATAGATTTTGGAGAGCCCACAGTTGTGGGTTGTCTGAGGTTCTAGTGTGATCCATGGCTAAAAAACACGTATCAATCTGGGGAGCATCTGGATTCTGTGAGTTGGTTGTGGTCCATAGGCAATCCCGAGGGCTATTTAGAAAACCCAAGAGGAAAGATCCGTGGAGGCACTCAGTCTACTGGCTATCCCCAGAAGCCAAGATAAAACTCTTCTCATGTCTTCATGTCTTCAACTGACATTCCTGAAGCACAATTGGTGTTTCTTAAACAACACCCAGCCTTGAAAATTATACA
Organism: Nicator chloris; assembly: GCA_013400495.1. Taxonomy (NCBI): domain Eukaryota; kingdom Metazoa; phylum Chordata; class Aves; order Passeriformes; family Pycnonotidae; genus Nicator; species Nicator chloris. The sequence goes on from WAAE01018990.1 coordinate 48,703, forward strand.
TAATTATTAACCATCTATTGATCCAAATTCCTGTTTGCCCAAGACAAAAAGCTACCATTCACTGCTCTGGCAAAACACAAACAAATTTACCTTTATGGAAAAGAACCAAGCCAACAGCACCATGAGTCTCGTGAGCTTTAACACTCACAGGCTGGAAAGTGTGCCTTCCTGCAATGGCCTGGATCTGCTCAGCTGTTGGTGAGAATCTACAGAATGCAGCTATCTGCTTTACACTGGCAGCAAGGTTCTGAAAGCAGTACAGTGAAAGCAAGATGTAAAATATGCTTCTTCTACAAAAGGGAGTTACCCACTTGGGATGTGCATCACCATCATCCAATAATTTCATTCACTGTTTTCTCTGTTGAATTTCTGTTTTCTGGAGCTCTGCTTCTGTATAGCCAGACTCAACTTGGTAAAATCAACTTGATTTTGATCTTTCAGAAAGCTGTGCAATTTCCTCCTAATTTCAGCAGATTTCAAGGAATGGGCTCAGACATGTTTTGGCTGCCAGTAAACAGCATCTGCTTTACCCTTTTCAGGTCTTCATATATTATGATCACAGTATTCTTATCTTCAATGTGCTTGTTTCAGGTGACTGCAGGATCAAAACAGCATCCTCAACTGACTGCAAAGAAGAGAAAAAAGCATTGGTGTGACCTTTCTTTCTAACTGGGTACTTTTTTCTGCACAACTGAAGGAGTGCCTTCTGTTGCCTGTTGGTTACATCAATGCAGACAAAAAGAACAGACTGTCCTTTCCATGGTACTGTCTGTACAAGAGAATGACAGAGGCTTCCTCTGAACTTTTGTAGGTAAACAGTTCCCACACATAAACATGAATCTCACTGTGTGCTTCCTTTCTGTGACCATACTGTCACGTGAACACCTTCTAAAAGACAAAGCCTGACATCGGCCTAAATCTAAAATATGGGTTGCTAATGAGGTATTTGGCCTAATGTGAAGAAACAGTAAAGAAACAAAATGCCATTTCATTAATGCTGCTTTGAACCTGCAGCATATCCTCCAACACTAAGTGTCAGAATGTTGACCCAATGCCGTTGTCCAGCTGCCATGCAATTTCCTCACCCTTTGCTGGAAGAACAAATACCCAGAAGCAAAGCATCTTTTGGACATTCTCCCCTTCTGGCATTCATCTGCCTCCTTTATAATGATGTAAGGCCATCAGGAAATTAATTATGGCACAGCTGTTTTCCCACTGGCCCCATTCAGTTGTTTGTAAAATATTCTTTTCTCTTGCCTTTTCAGCTACAATCAGTATCTGTAAAAATGTAGATCTGTCATAAATCCCAAAAAGAACTCATCCCTGGAGCTGTAACTGAGATTGCTTGGCACATTGTTATGGAAATGGAAAAATGAAACAGCTGTATCTTTAGGGTTTCAAAACAACACTGCTATCTGGAGTGGGAGAAAGAGGTCAACAATTTTAGATCACTTTTTTACCCTGGCAACCAAAGTGAGAGTATAACCAAACATTTTGCAAACAATAACATACTGGGAGCTATAAAACATTTTATTAATAAAGACATGCAGAACAAAATTATAACGTAATCATAATAAGGACTGTATCACCACTTCTAAGGTTTGTTTATGTCATGAAGCAACTGTAGAAAGAAGTAACTGGAAAGACTGTATTGTCATTGAATATGATCCCATAACTACCTGGGACCTGGGAAACAGTAAAGAACCATTTACCAGCCTCCTGTCAGGAAAAGCTCCTTTAGAAAACCACAGCTATTACAATAATCTCCCATTTTTCAATAATTTTCTTGAAATCCTTAAGAGACTGTAATACTCAGAGAAGCATAAACACTTCTGAAAGCAAATTATACACATTAAATATTTTTGACTATAGATACATTTTATTTTTTTCCTGCCTCATGCAGGAAAAAATAACAATAATACACGGAAAAAATCTCTATCCCTTAACCAACTATTCATTTCCTCTGTGGTGCATCTTGGAAGTGCTAAGTACCTACCACTGTTCAGTGACCAAATACCAGAAACATTGACATTTTAACCTCATGACTCTTTGCAAGGAGACAGGCAATGTCCCAGAGACACTGCTGCCACATTCATTCCCATCATGAGGGTGCATAGAAAAGTGTTACATAAAAAAAGACATTGTGACACTCCAGCAATGTCACTGTAACTGCTCTACCTATGTCCTTGCTTATGCCAGCTCCAACACCCCTGAGGCTACTGTAAATTCTAGGTGGTGCTAAGAGAGCCCAAGTATCATGAGACTCCCACTGCCTCCAAGCTGTTTTCCCTCAGTGCCACCTGCTTGGGTGCAAAAAAAGGATATGGCCACAGAACAAGCCTTGCACAGTGATGCTGCCAGAGAGATGAGGCTTGTTCTTGGAAAAATAAAAAATCCACTGTTCCTTTTTTCCTTGAAAATAGACTTGTAGAGGCAATTATAATTCAGATGTATTATCAAAATCCTTAGAAATGTAATCTATTTTGTCCTCTTCAAAATTAGACAGAACCAGGAGAGAGAACATGTTTTCTACACAGGTGCAGCAATGATTTGTGAGAGTTGCCTGTGTGAAAGAGCCCCTAATCAGAAGGCATTAGTCATCCAATATTATCTTCTTTCCCATCTCAGGAGAAATAGCCTTGCTTGCTGCATGACTTCATTTTAATAACTTTTGTGCAGGAGTGCAGGAGAGAGAAAAAGACAGTTTTAAATGGTTTGACAATTTCTCTTCACTAACCTGATATATACCTGGATCTCCACATTTAATAGAATTACTTCTGTGCTGACATGTATACTCTTGACAGTTGTAAATATCAACTCATTTAAAATCTAGATAAGCCATTTCATACCTGCACCAAGAAACCCAGAGAACAAAATAAAACATGTCAGAGGTTTAAATAAGATGTCAGAGTCTTCTCATTACAAAGATTAATTTAGCATAATAGTCATCAAATGACAACACCAAAGCACTCAAATGATTATAAACAAAGTAATGTTTTCCATTAATGAGATCCTCAACAGTTTCATAACTGTGGCCTTCCTGACTGACTAATAACTGGAGGCAGAACTGACTCGACAGTGCACTTAATATTATTTTTTAATATATTCATAACATAGTCAGTGACAGAAAACAATGGGAGCTTTCCTGTCTTTTACAGAGACACATGGGAAGATTCCAGGTAGGAGAAGGAAGGAATTAGCAAGAAATTCTGCTCATTCTGTTGAGGGAAGTGTCTGTCTCTCTCTGCTGCCCTGGGTCAGGGGCGAAGCGGAGTCACTTATCCAACATCACTGCCAGCGCATGTCCTCGGCTGTGCCTGTAGCTGTGTCCGTAAGGTACGTGCCAGGACAAGTGCTAGAAGAGCTGTTGCCCCAGACACCTGCATCCCTCCCCACCCCTTATCCTTTGGAAGGCATCTTGCAGTAACGCCTCCCCCATACTGCATCCCATTCCAGCATGAGCCTGTGGCCAGTTCCTGGAGCTGCGCTGTGGAGCCAGCTTCCCCAGGGCTCCCATGACTCCCATTTGCCCCAGTGCTGCTCTGGCAGGACTGAGCAAGGGAACAGAGTGTTCACCTTGACCCACTGCACCCTCCCCGTGTCCCTGTGGGGAAGTGCTTGGAAGCCTTCCCATGGGCCCCCCGCGATGGAGTCATGGAGCTGCCACTGCCTCCTGTGATGAGTCCCATGTGAATCCAGCTGCCAGCTCCACTAACATGGAAAACACAGTGCAAACAGCTCATGCTTTTTGTGGAAAGCTATTCCCAGAAAGGAATAAATTCCACCCTATCTTACATAAAGGGCCTCACATGCTTGGGTGGACGCAGCTGATACATGTCATTTATACAGTAATGTATATATAACATGTACACATTACACAATATCTTATAATACATTTATCATTTATATACTACCTAATATCATGCTTTTATATAAGACATTGTACGATGGATATAATTTATATCACTCTCCCATTTACGTACAAATCCATGCTCACATCTGCCAAGATGTGCACAAAAGCAAATTTCATTTTAACAAAAAGCTACAGTTGATAAACCTAAAATTCCCAATCTCTAAATTCCCTACTGGCTTCTCAACCGTATGAGCCATCCCTGGGAACTACTGATTCCTGAATATCCACTGTCCTTAACCCCTACTTCATCAATAGTCCTTTGCATCAATTTCTCTTTCTCCTACACAAACCTGAGTTGGGGAAAACCTTTAGTATAGTGAGACTTTGCTGTAATTTAACCTTCATAATACTTTACAAGCGAAAGGAATGAGGATAATATTACAGCTTTAAGAAACAAAGCTTTTGAATGGCCCCAATGCAAGTTCCTTCCTCACACATGTTCATGACCATCCAAGCACAGCAAATGCCAGAGTTCGAGCCCAGCACGGAAAACGCACAAGAAGCTGGAAGAGGAAGCCAGACATCAGGGCCCCTTGGCTCAAGAGGGAAAGAAACCTGCAGGAACATTTTTATTTCTGCCACTATGACATAGGTGACACTATGGCTTGGTGGGTTCAAGTGTCACATCAAGGGGCAAGAGGGAGCCCAACAATTTCTAGTTTCAAACTGGGGCAGGTAATCTTTCCTTTTCATTCTTTTTCCTCTCTTCTTGCCTTTTTCCACCATGCTTTGCAAGCTATAGGAAACTATGGCATGAAATCTATTTAGCACAGTGTTAAAATGTAGAAGTAAACATCCAAATGGGAAAAAATTCCAAAATATTTACCTGCAGATTGAAACCATGCTGCACTGCACAAATGTATGATCTTCTCTCTCTCCTGCTTTCCCATTTCTTCTGTGAAACCTTCCATACAGGCTTTTCCACCAGAGTGCCTACCAGGGAACAAGGTGCTGCATTCCTCAGCAAACCACAGGGAGCTGTGTACCTCCTTTCCTAGTGATCAACTGGCAGTGGTCTTTAGTAAAATATTCCCCTGCTGAGCTACCACAAACTGTCCAACCTTAACGGTGTGAGATCTCTTTTTTTAATCTACTCATCCTTTGCCCTGAGCAGAACAGGTTTACTGAGTTACTAAACCTCAGAGACAACCCGTATCATGTCTCCACACTTGAATTCTTCCAAACTCTGTGAGAAATAAAAGCCAGTGCCAATATATGACAAACAAACTCCGTTTAGGGTCCAGCAGGAGTCTGGACCCAAACCCAAAGGGATTATGGGCTCCTTAAAACAAAGATGTGTATTTCACATTTTGTGTCTGCTCCTTCCTTTTTTATTTGGCCTCTTACAATTCAGTGTTCTGTCTCACAGCTGCTATAAATTCACCCTAAACACTACAGACATACTTTTTAAGCCCCTAAATACATTACAGTTTCTTTCCAGATCAGAACTTGCCAACCCATTCAAATTCTACATGCTAAATGAGACCCTGACCTAGGACCCTCTCTGGTTAGAGCCACAACTGCTACAATGATACTGCACTGAAATCCTTTCCTGGATCCATGCTTTTTCCAACAACCCTAAGCTTCTGCTGCTTGGGTTGATCCTGTTCACTTAAAATCCTCAGAGCAGGAATTACTTTACTAAGAAATCTCATTGAGTACAAGCAATACTTGCAAACTCAGCCACCAGGGAAAAGAGAATTGGAAAATTAATCACCCTGTAAGAATGAGCAGCAAAAATATTACATCTAATCTTACAAAACACTAGCAGAGGGGGGGAAAAAGCATCTTACAAAGAAAATAAAGACCCTATTAAGGAAAACCTGAAAAGTTTTTATTTTGGCAATAAAGTCAGTCCCATAATATGAGTTAAGAGCAATATGAATAATAGAAGACAATGCAAATGAAAGGAATAAGATGAATGTGTCTACAAATAGACCATGTGAATCTGCTTGTAGATAGGGCTAGGAACTTATAGGCAGGAAGTAACAGAAGAAACTCTTAGTTCTAGAAAATGTTACTACCAATACAGACTGTTGCTCAGCCAAGGTCATGTTAAATTCCTGATCCTAGGGAAAGAGAACAAAGACTTACTTGAATTATGAACAGGTTTTTCTTTCTTTTATATAACAAAAGGGTGCATATGAGAGGGGAACATAGAGCAGGCGATTTGGGAAGTGTGTACCTTCCAAGCACCTCAGCCAATGGGGAAAAGGAAGAGGGAGATGCGGTCAGAAATTTAGGATAAAAAGGGGGCTGCATCCCCCAACAATTTGACAGACCCCACGGGAAATGCCCATGGCCTTTATTTGAATAAAGTTATAGAGCTCCCCTGTCTCCTTTTTGGACATAACCCTCTGGCATGGTGGATTAATTTTCCTGACACTTGGGAGACATAGATTATTTATTTCAGTGTTGCACAAACCTGAGTGCTCCAAGGTATTCCACAAATCAAGCACAGCAACTATCAAAAGTTTTTACTATTTATACAATTTAGCAAACTAAGGAATTAGTGTTCATTGGCTGCAAGTGATATAGTTCCCTTATTAATTAGTCTTCTATTAATTAATAATTGCCGCTTCTCATGCTGATTAGTCAACATGCTCAGTCTTTCTCTTCTTTTGGGTCAGTGGTTTTCTTGGGTCTGTGGCCATGAGTCGGTGGTCACAATCTGCCCCTGCCATAAATCATCTTTTACCCAGGTAAAAGCTGAATTTGCTTTATTATCAGTTTCTTCCTTATCTTGGGGGTTCTGCTGGATGTCTTTGTGGCCCATAAACGCTGCATTCTTTGTGCCCGCTATCAGCAGTCGATCCTTCTCACCTCGCATTATTAACCTCTCCCTAGGTCTGAGATTACTGAAACATATCGGGCCCAAGACCTTAACAAGGCAATTCTACCGACAAGTGATTTGTATTCCTAACGCCTGGCCATCACTTAGCGCTCGCCTGTTACCCGCTATCTGCCTCACGGATTAATCTCTTTTCTCGTTGATCAGTCTGGGTATACAACAAACCCCACCGTTCCCCGAGAAGACTTTCACACAGCCCGCAGTTTACAACGCTCGCTGCCGGGCGCCCTCAGCGGCGCGGCCGCCGCCATGACGGGGCCGGGAGGGCGAGGAGCGGCGGCGCCTGCGCAGCGCTGCGGGGGGGGAAGGCGCCGAGCCCCGGCCATGGCGCGGCGCCTTGTGAGGGGGCTGCTGCTGCTGGAGGCGGCGGGGCTGCTGGGCGCCCTCCTGCTCTACCGCGCCATGGACCGCAGCCAAGGTGCGGCGGGGACGGGGGGCGGGCTGGGGAGGCTCCTCCGCGTGGCACCGCGCACCGCCCGGGTTTTGTAAGGAAGTCCTGCCGTGCGGTGTCAGGAGTTCGGCTTGCGGGAGTGCAGGCACTACAGGGGTGGCTTGTTGGGCGGACGCCGTAGGATTTACCTCTGAAGAACGAGCTGCTATTGTATTTACAAACCCAAGCCCGCGAGCAATGCCCCGGGAGGTAGCGCGCCACCACACCAGGAACAAAGAGGAATCCTGCGCGGTTTTATAGTAACAGCACTAGGCCAGAGATAAGGATTTAAAAGGGAGAGAGGCTTTGAGGCAGGGCTTGAGGCAGGAATTGATCAGTCCTGTTTCAGGCATCTGGTGTTGAGCCCTTGAAGGGGTGCCCCGGCTGTGTCTGGGTCTCGCACCCTCTGCGATCTGACATCTCCCAGGCTGAGGACAGACGCGGCTGGCAGGGGCGGCCAGCGTTGTCTCCCGGATTATTTAGCTTCAGTCCCTCAGGTCTCTTAGACTTACGACTCCGTGCCCAGGTAACACAGAAAGACCAAGCAAAGCACCGGTTTGGTTGCTACAAGGTTTGCTCTGCAGAGCAGCGGCCTTACTTTGCATGCAGGGCTCCACACTGGTTCGACAGATCTGTGTGCCTGCAGGAAACAAGCCTGTCCTGCTACCTGCAGGGTCAGGGCGAGCCAAAAGGCAGCTGCTGCTTTGGCTGCGAGGGCAAGAATCCACCCATTTCAGCAGTGGTGTGGTCTTCGTGCCAAGTACAAGCTGAGCTTCACCCACACATCAGTTTGCGTTTTTTTCCAGGATTCAGATGATGCCGGGCTGTTAAATTTCAGCCATCTTTGTATTTTTATTAGAAAATACATGTAACAAAAAAATGGAGAACAGATGTTTTCAGCCTATTGTCGTAACTTGGTGCGGGGCGTTCATCTTTGGGTTTTTTCCTCCTCTTTTTCAGTTGTAGTTCCTAGTTCTTACATGCATTTACATATTTTCTTCAACTGCAATTCTGTAAGGTGCAGTGAGCTAATCTGACAGCTCAGTGAACTCAGTGAGGCTTTTATTGCTTTCTCTATGTTAGTACTAGAATGGGTAACATCCTTTTATGAGCTGCTGTAAATAATTAAAATAGCATAAACCTGTTGTGATTTTTTTACTGGGTTGTCAGAGCGGCCCATAGAACGATTCAGTGAACATCTAAATCTGCACAAGGAAACAATGCAGTTTTCCCTGGTTTTATCTGCATGTCAAGTCTATGAGAGGCATGCAGCTTCCTGTGAATCTGTAGCTTGGACTTGGTTATCACAATTGTGAAGAAACTCAGAAAATGCTGTGATGATGGGGCTGCACCTATGAGTAACCCAAATACAGTCTCTGAAATTATTTTTAAAAAATAAATCCCTATCACATTATTTAATGGTGGCTGTAACTAAAGAGCTCAAACAAATTTCGATAAAACAAATCTAGTTAGAAAAATAGTACATTTAATTATTCATCTTAATATATGCTGGGGAAGTAACTGTGATTTATCTTTCTTGTCAGATTTCAGATACACAATGCAGAAGAGGTTTCCATCAATTCTGGAAGGTGGGTTTGTAGTTGTTGGCTTCAGAAGGATGGCTGAAGCTTCTTTTGCATCTTAATATATAAAACCGATCTCAGAATGGCTTAAAACTTTCCCCAGGAGACACTGCAGATGTTTTTATTACTAAGGCATGGCTGGAGTGTCAGACTGTTGGATAGAGACCTCAGAGGTGGAGGGTTATACACTGAATAAAACTAGCCACAAAGGGGCTGCTCATCAGATATGTCCAACTTAGAGCTGACATGGATTTTCCTATTTTTCAGTTTATTACAAATCCAATGAGTGGTCTGGAATTCACGGCATAAGGGAGAATGACCAGATGACATGGTTAAGCAGCAAGAACTGAAGTAAGAAAGATAAAACTATTTAAGAATAACTATTTTTAAAATGTCCACATCAAGATGTCCAGTTCATCGTCTTGATTTCTTGCCTTTGTACTTGTTTTTTAGCCCTCTGTGCCTGAACTGTTTCTTCTTTTTGATGATGCTTTTCACGTCCCTGTTGTGAAGCCACTTGTCACGCTCTATTTCCCACTGGATCTGTTTGACATCTGTAGGAGGAAAGGAGAAATTGGATACCTCAGACCATGATGTGGCATACAGATGAATCATGTAAAAGTTAAAACTTGACTACTGTATTTATAAAAGTTAATAAACTGCAAACTGCCTTTTTTTGTTGAGAAAGTTGTGAGTTCTTTCATTTCGCGAAACAAATCCTACCATCTCAGAGTTTTAGACATTGCCTTGTATTTTGCTAATGCTAGACACATTTGCACTAGGAGTAGTGTTTGAGTGCTCCTAACATTTTTCAAGTGACACCAGCAAGACATGGAAAAGCTTTATGAAGCTTTATTCAACCAGCATATACACATGTAATTTATTAGAATTATTTTGGGAAAACTACTTTCTGCTTCACTGATACTACAAGGAGACAGTCCAGTAAGTAGGTAAAGACAGCAGTACTTCATGCCTTCCCTTCCCAAGGAATCAAGGACACTTTACCTGAGCAGAATTCACACAAATGCTTGACAAAGAGCATCCTGCCTGTCCCTCTTCACAGTGTGAAAGGGCCAATGACAGCCTCTCTCTCTTTTCTGAAGCCTCATTCACTCCACTACTCCCAGCTCATATTTAGAGCTGGGCATCTCTCGTCACCGAAGAAAACTCACATCTTACTGATGCTGAGCTACTGCCCCTGCTGTGTGGTTTCTGACCCTGTATTCCAGTTTAAGGTGGTTCATCTCTGCACACACAGAACCTGAGGGGAAGGAGGTGAATTTCAGCATTACAACTGCCTGCTACTTGCAGCATGTACTTACTTGCATTATCTCTGTTGGCCATGGCATTCATCCCGATATTGTCAAACTTAGACCCAACGTTTTCATCCAGCAGATAGCCAAACTAAATTTAAAGAGAGAAATTTAGTTACAAAGCAACAGGTAAAATGCTTGATCACTTTTTATTAAGCACTGATCAAACTCACCTCTTCTGCAGATGCCAGTATACCAGCATCTTGGAGTTTTCTCTTCTTTCCTCGGCTGGATCCTTCAAACAAAGAGTATTATTCTTGTGAGACACAACTTCAAGTTCCCAAAGACACTAAAACAAAGTTTTACCATGTTTTGAATTTTTTATAATGAGATCATCTGAATTAGCTATGTTGGAAATCTTTGTTCCCCACCTCCCCTAAAAGAAAAGGAAAAAAAGAGTTTCCAGCCAAGAATTCAATAGCACAAATCTGTGCATCAGGTGTAACAGATGCACAAATCACCAGTATAACTCAATCCTTCTTCAAAACTCCTCCTTCAACTCTCATCTCTTCAACAGCAGATTGTTACTCTGAATTATGCTGGTTGGGGGACAACCTCCTTTTCACTTACAATTTATTGATATCTGAACCTAGATCCAAAATGTGATAATCCACTGTAGTAAATTCCTCTATTCCAAAGGTTTTTGGATTATTGTATTTGTATTAAGCTTTCATGTCTGTTTTCTTACCTTCCAGTGATCCCGCAAAATTCCTATCTTTCTTTTTCTTGCCCTTTTTACTGACGGATTTCAGTTGCTTGTCATTGTTTGAGTCTGATAGGAAAAAAACCCAAATACATCAGGCTCCAACTTTCACACCATGTACATGTATTTAAAGTGCAGCAGAGACTAAAATTCCTTTTTAGGCATATTTGTCATAATGGTCCAAGTCTTTAAAAGGCAGTGCACACAAGCAAATCCAGTATTTCCTCAAGCTGGACAATTAAAAATTGGTGTGCTGTTCTTTATGGTTTGGTTTTTTTCCACAGCAACAGAAGGGAATGATACTGTAATACACAAAATACAAAAGCTAAAACTAGGCGTTAGGTAAACCTTGAATGTCTGCGTGGTAAGTTTGGTGAAATAATAATCTCAGGAAAGATTGTGTTAAGAACTGTATGAACAGTTTACCTCCTCTACCCTCAGTCATCTTCCTGTGACCTTTAGTTATTCATTGAAATGCTCCATTAATCTCTTGTTTTTCCAGCCACATGCACTGTATTCTGTGTAAACTCTGCATTTCAGGTGAAAAAATAAAACCATGCAGGTACAAGAATCAGTTACTACTACAGTGGTAATAAAAACTTGAGTGCATAGCTGTATTACAAGAGTAAGCTGTTACTTGTGAGACAGCCATTTCAATAAAAGCTACTTCATCTAAAAAAAAAAATCAGCATTAACTATGTCTAAAGAAATACAAAAATTATCAGTTACCAGTTTGTTTTTTTTTTTTCTCCTTGAGCTCTTTTCATATTTCTGGCTACTGAAGCCAGTTATTTGTGTATAAAGCTACTGTTGTTACGCCAATTTTCAGAATGAAAGAAACGTGCCTCATTTGGAAGTTTTTACACCCAGATGCCTAATTCCCTCTCTCACCTAATAGATTGTGCCAGGAAACGTTTCTCTTAAGACTTCATTGTACAGAGGAGGACTTGTCATTTCTTTGCTTAAAAGCCAAACTTCCCAGCTAGACAACTGAACTGGAATTTGCTTATGTAGTTACATATTAGATAAACCATTTTTAAAGCTTTTTCTTCTTGTTTTTTGGTAACAAATGGCACTTACCTAGGTCGTTATCATCTTCAGACACATCCATAAATACACCCCCCTCTTCATCCATATCCTCTTCAAAGTCTTCCTCCATACTTCCTAAGGAGACTTCCTCATCATCCAGATCGCTGAAGTCATCTTCATCATCAGAATCCTCCCAGTCAGCACCAGATCCCTCACCACCTTGGCCTTTCTTGCCGCCTTTGGGATTTTTCTTTATATTACTAAAACAAGAGGTAACAAGCTGAGCAGTTCATCTGGAAAAATATTGTTTGCATGAAGATGACACCTATCTACTGGCAAAGACTACATTAGGAAAGTTCAACATCATTGCAAACTACTGCAAATGTAGGCTGCGACCTAAAATTTACGTATGATACACTCAGGCATGTTTTCAGCATTAGTAGAGGCAGTTGTATTATGAAAGTCAACCATTTTAGGAAGTTCTGGAGAGAATCCTATTCTGAAATTAGCAGAAATGACAGCTTCGGTATTTTATCTCCTCTGTGTGTTTGCTCCTTTTCAGAAGGTTTTTTTCTGTAAAACACACAAACTGCTCTATTGAACACCAGTCAAGATCACAAAATGTCTCAGGTTTCACTAGGAGTTTAGACTTAAATTCTGCTGTCGCCTCAAGGGAAAAAGTCTGTGCAAATTCAAACACTGCATTATAGATACTTTGAGTAAAACAGAAGCTACTTAATCATTTACGATTGGACTCGATGAACCTAAAGCTCCTTTCCCACCTAAATGATGCTATGATTAATGAAAGTTCTGACTTCAGGACAACTGAGCTCTGTGACTCTGGATCTCACAAAGCTTATTAACTGTGTTAGGTCCAGTTACAACCAGTCCTTATGGCAGCAGTGCCATTATGCCCCATTCTGCTTCCTTTTGTAGTTGGTAATTCTCAAACAGAAACCTGAGACAATGAAAAACAAGACTTTACACTGCTTACTGGGTCACTCCATTGTAAAAAATAAACAATTAATTAATTAATTAAGACAATCCAATACTACAGGTCTCATTTAAGGACTACAAGCATCCCAAGGTCATCATGAACTATTATGGGACATGCAGAAAATCTGCATTACTCAGTGTAAATCTGATACTGCCTTTTTTGCAAGGTGGTATTCTGAGTTGTTCTGAAAAAGGTCTATCTAGTTTCACAGAGCAAAACTCTATGTAGATATTAAGACAAGAGGAGTAAGAGCTATTCTGAAGTCTTACCCAGCAAAATCAAGGTCATCCTGGTCAACAACAGTATTATCAGCAGCTTCAAAAGCATCTAGGGAGAAAGAAAAATGTTATTACTACAAAGCAATATACAAGCCATTGCATTCACCAAGTACATGGACCTGTTGGACCAAGTGCAGAGGAGAGCCACAAAGATGACCAGAGAGCTGGAACACCTCTCGTAGCATTGAAGTTCTTCAGCCTGGAGGAGGCTTCAGGGTGACCTTATTGCAGCCTTCCAGTACCTAAAGGATGCTACAAGAGAGCTGGAGAGGGACTTTTTCCAAGGGCATGAAGTGACAGGACAAGGGGGAATGGCTTCAAACGGAGAGTTTAGATTAGGTATCAGAAAACAATTCTTTACTGTGATGGTTCTAAGGCACTAGAACAGGTTGCCCAGAGAAGCTGTGAATGCCTCATCCCTGAAAGTGTTCAAGGTCAGGCTGGATGGAGCTCTGAGCAACCTCGTCTTGTGGAAGGTGTCCCTGCCCATGGCAGGAGGGATGGAATGAGATGGTCTTTAAGGTCCCTTCCAACCCAAGCTATTCTATGATTCTAGCATTGCAAAATATCTAATTTTCAGATATAGGGTCATTATTTTAAGCTTCTGAATTGATGAAGCAAATTCTTATTAGAAATACTAACAATGAAAGACAAATGCAATTAGTAACGGATTCCTGTCATATCTAAGACCACATTAATTGAGTCACTAAGAACCCTGATAAAAGAATGTCGAATTCTCTCAAAATACTGTACAAAACGGTTATAGAGAATTAACTGAAGGGTTTTTTAAAATACATATAAATAAAATTTGAAATAATAAAATAATGGACATTTTCTGGTATACTAACAAATTTAAATTCTGGAACAAACCATAGACTAATTCCAAAGCAAAGTACGTGCTACAGGAAGAGCTAAGGTTACTGCAGAAGTTTGCCAATGACCTTACTGAACTCATAACCTCATGAAAGATGTTAGAAACAATGAGAGAAACTGTAAGCAAGACTGAAAAAGGCCAAGCAGGAAAGAAAAAATAGAGGTAAATGATACATGCTGTTAGAAAAGGTTACTCAGACTACATTAGGAAAAGAACAAAAGGACATGAACTGCCACTTTTATGTAAGTGTAAGACAATTTCCAGCCACTCAAACAAGCTGACTACTGCGGTGGTGGGAGCAAAGCCTCTTTTACAAACAGCCACCCAGCTGGCTCACACAGCAGATAGCAGGAACTGCTGTCTGCAGTAACACAAAGGGCAACTGGAAACCCAGTTTTCTCCTACTCCCCCATTCCTCTATCTGGTTCTTTTACACAATATGAACTATAAAAAGGATAAATTAATAATTTGAAAAATCTGGGAATACTGGGATAGTTACTGCAAGGAAGAACACAACCTTACCCAATGCTCTTTCAAATTCATCATCATCCACATCTTCCACACTTTCTTCATCATCCAGACGCTTCTGTTTCTCTCTCTTCTTATCAAACTTTGAATAAAATCTGAAATAATATACTGCTCTCAGACAAAATTACAGGGGATTATCTTTATGAATTTTTTAATAAAAACCCTGAAAATTGTTTCCCAAGTATGTTGCCAGTTGAAAACTCTAAATGATGGTTTCAAACACATCTAAAATCAAGAGATTTGTACTTCCTCTGTTTTTCAAAAAATCAGTCACTACTGTAATATTTAAAACAATGACATTTCACTGGCCAAAGGTGGCAGAAGTTATTTTTAACATAATGAATTTATAAAAGAGCACAACAAAGATGTAAAAATCTGCCTTAGACTGAGAAGGAAGAAACGACCGAATTCAGCTTGAATATAATCGGGAAAAAATAAAGACGACATTCACCGATCAAGTTTTATTAAATTTTCTCACATAGCGCTCTTCTTTGGGGTCTTAGTTTCATCTTCTGTCAGCCATTTTCACCTTCATTTCATGTTAAAGAACCACCAAACACAGAAGGCAATTTTGACCATATACAAAAGAGTACTTTGTACAGCTCAGTTTCAGCCATCTTCAGGGTAACAATACTGTTAACTTTTCAGACAGGGGCATGTTTTTAAGATGCTTTTCTTTAATCTCGAAACTAACACCACTATATTATTTATTTATTAGTAGTCTACTCCTCAATTTCATAGTATCAATTAATTTATAATAAATAAAGTTAATTTAAATAATGATTTCCTAAGCAGACACAGGTAATCAGTATTTTGATCTAATAAAAACAAATTTTTGCCAAACGCATATCACTTCAATTTTAGTACTGTAACTGCATTTTTATATCATAATCTCAAAGGAAATTCAAAGAAACAGAAAGAACTACATGTAATAAAAAACTATATACTCTGAAAAGTAGCTCCTCTGACTTTCTTTTGCTTTGTTCCATTGTAATAACCTTTGATGCTAATAACAAAAGCTGTATTCCAGCTTTCATTATATATACCTCTAATGCTTAAGAATTACAACCGACAAGATATTATTACCCACTACTTAGGGCTTCTCTATTATGTCAGCTTACTTAATTTACTTAAACTACAATCCCCAATTGCCTTTGTTCATAGGTGATATTCTTTCCTAAGTGCTTTTGACAAATGTTAAAATTACGTCCAAGAAAAGCACTATCATCTTAAGTCACTCAAATTGATCAAAACTTGCAAATACTTGAAATACCAGAGAATACTTACAAAAGTTTTAATGGCTTTGCATTAAAAAACCAACACTTAAAATGAACATTCACAAGTACTCCATTACCTGTGAAAGAACACTTCATCCACTGGGATTTTGCTTTCATCCTTGGCCCGGAATTCCTTACTGTTGACTGCAAAACCAAAAAAAGAACTGATTTTACCTCAAGTTGAAATGCTGGTTATTCTTTCCAGAAGTTATGCATCACACACAGACAGAAGCAGACACACAGTGTCATCCATTCACTAATGGCAAGCTTTTCTGAAAACCTCTTCAAACTAACATAGTGCACATACTGTACTCCACTGTGAAGTATGGAAAAGACCCTATGGAAAAACTCTAGTGGCACAGCCCTAACCAGGTCTCTCAGTTATGTATCAGCAAGGCAGGGGGATGCAATCACCTACAGCAAGAATACATTTAAAACAATAACAGGAAAGAAAGCAGGGAGTAAGATGAACTTGCTGCCATGCGCTAAAACGCTGTAATTATTTCCACCCAGCATTCCTGGTAGTAGAAATGCTTGTCAGGAGCTGCAGAGCAGGATCATGCACCAGCTGAGCACATTGAGAAAGGGATCAAGCCTCAAAGTGCCTCCATTTCTGAGGAACTGAGGCAAAATATGACACTGCAACAGCAAATCAACTAGAGTAATGACCAGGTTCCCTGTGGAGGAGCTTCTTACTCTCTCACATTCCCCTTCCCTCCTCCTCAGAAGTAAATCAAAAGAAGAAAGGCTACAGATTATCTCAGTGGGCGCAGATTGCAATAATTTCTAAATGACATGGGTCCAAGCTTCTGAAACCAGATCAGCACATTCACAGGACTCTTCAAATGAACAGTAGAAGGTACCAGAGGATTTGCAATCTCAGCTCCCTGTGCCTCAGCAGAGATCAGCTACATGCAACAAATGCAGACTTTTGTAGCCATATTAATATATCCATATTTTTGTATCATGTTTCATTTGTACAACACTTGAATTCCCCAAATTCTGTCCTAAATCCTCAGTCCGCTCCTTCAACTCAGAATAAACTAAAGAATGTTACCAAGTGTATAGGCTAAAACTTCTATTTTAAGCTTTACCATAAAACCAGCCATAAAAGTACATCAGTACTTACTAATCTACATAAATAAATCCTCTTTGCAACACAAGAGATCCAAAGCTGGTAGAAAAGAACATCCCTGGGAATGCTATGGAGACTGCCACAGAAGATGGTACCTCTCTTGTCCTCAAGCAGCATGTTTTACTGAGAGTTTGCTCTGGTTTTTTAACCGCTGGTTCTTACACCAAATCCTACTCTTGACTGTTGGAAACAGTGGGACTGGATAAAAGGCAGCTTATTCTGGAGGCAGGAAGACTCTTAGCAAAGTAACAGTGTCAAAGATACCTTACACTCATCCTAACAACAGCTGCAGCTGTGGCATTGCATGGAGTAATCCATATCAATTAATGAAACAACTTTATGTGACTTAATTTATAGATCTATTTTTCTGGTATTTTAAGCCATTTTTCAATCATAATAAACAAAATAAAAATGGCTATAGAATAACTGACTTTCTCCACATGATTTTTTTTCAATGGATCCAAAGTTCCATCTGTGAAGATTCCATACATCCTTACAAGAAGATGAGGTGTGATCCTGAACATCAGGCATGATCACTGCACTCCTGATGGATGGCAGTTTCTCTTATTGCTAAGACGAACAGCATAGACAGTGCAGATGACACATCTACATCAACCAACCAAGGATCTTTTAATCATCATAATCTTAACTGACTTAAGGGGCTGACTCACCTGCAAGATTCTGCATATCCTTCATAAACTGCTTCTTCTTCGGCTGCATTACCACACTGCTGGTGTTTTCTGTATCAGAATATAAATCAGAGAGGAATTTTTATTTTATGACTGTTGATACAGAACTGTTAGGAACAGCTGATAGATCAGTGGGTTGTGCTGCCATCCATAATGACCCCAAGAGGCTGGAGAAATGGGCTGCCAGAAACCTCCTGCAGTTTAACAAGGGGAAGGGAAAGGCCTGCACTGAAGGAGGAACAACCCCAGGTACCAGTATACACTGGGGGCTGCCCAGATGGAAAGCAGCTTGGCTAAGAGCACCTGGTGGACCTAGTGGACATCCAGTTGACCATGAGCCAACACTGTCCCTGCAGCAAAGAAGGCTGATGGTTTTCCTGGCACTTGGACCACACTTGGAGCCCCATGCCCAGGTCTGGGCTCTCCAGTATAAGGCAGACATGGGCATACTGGAGAGAATCAAGTGATGGGTCACTAAGCTGACGAAGGAGACTCCTCCACCTGAACACCTGGAAACAATTTTTCACTGTGAGGGCAACTGTGCGCTGGCACAGGTTGCACAGAGAGGCAGAGGAGTCTCCACTCTTGGAGACACTCAAAAGTCATCTGGAAAGTCTGCTCTAGGTGCCTCCGCTTGAGCCCATGACTTCAGAGGTCTCTTCTAGCATCAACTATAGTGATGCTAGAAGACTATTAGCATCTGAAGTGTTTACATCTCCCTGTCCCTTGCTTGTTCCTGCAAAGTCAGCAGTTCTGCCCTGCGGGTGTGAGGGGCAGAAGGATGTGGCTGTCAGCTGGTTCCAGGTCCCAGACATGTCTCTCACAGCCCTGAAGACTGATCCCAGTCCTCTGTTCCACCACACGCACCCCAAATACTTGACAATGCCAGTCTGAGAGAATGAGAATTTGCACAGCACCTATAACCAAGATCCCATGGTACAGAGAAGTGCCTACCTTTGCCTTTGCTGAGTTTGGGATTTCTGTACACAAAGCGATCCAAGAACCTCATTAACGTGAAATCCTGCAAAGGGTCACCGGAGTACTGAATGTGATTTCCCTGAAAGAAGGAAAAGACATCAACTAAACACAAAGGACTCCATTAGTTCAAGAACATTAAAACATACTTTAAAAAGACAAAGACTTGGGGATACTATACCACATAACCCTGACCAGGTTCTTCTTTTTGCAATTTCACTATTTTCATAACTAAACCACACCTCCTTTGCTTTGTTTCAGTGATAAACTGCCTTGCAATGTACCGTGCTAACAGCAATTAACAGTCAACACCATTTCAATACCATATATTCAAATGAAAAACAAATATTTTAAATACATACTTGTGAAAGTTTGAGTGGTTTTGGTACCACAACAGTATTTAAAAAAGAATTTGTTCCTGTAGTAAGGTTCTCCATATTTAAAAAAATTAAATAAAAAGGTACAAAAAACTCTAATAAAGCTTTAAGAATCATATAATACCTACATTTCTACAAAATTAAAACTTTTGTGAGTAGTCTCCTTTACATTGTAATTCCATGAAAAGCTTGGCATTTGAGAGTATGATAGAGTTCTGCAGAGCTGCTAGTTACCCACAAGTGCAAGGAGACTTTATAATGTATTTTTTCAAATGGCAAAAGACATCTAACATAAAATATCAACCTTCAAAGCAACAAGCGAGCAAAAGCACTTACTTCCAGAATTGTTTTTGCAAACAGGGCCACAGATGGATGAAAATGTTCAGAAAGCTGAAAAACATGAGTCATCCATTTATTTCTAATTAAGAAATATGTCATAAGATCACTCTGTGACTTTTGCCAAGTAACAGACATACACATAGTAGTGCAAGGCTGATGAAGCACTTTTAACAACTGGAGAACATCAAGTTCTAATCTTTTATTTGCATTAAATACACTTTCACCTACAATTTTATTTAAATCAACACTAAAAAGCTTTAATGATCAAAGCTAAGATCCAACAGTCCAAGAATATTACGACTGTCAAATCTCTACTTAAAAAATTCCTATTCCCTACTCAAGAATATCAGTATTGCATGGGACATAGGTTAAACCTAACACATTCAGCTTTAAGCTTGTATTTCTCTTGTTACTCAAGTAGCTACTTCAAGAATAACCAAATTCCTTTTTCTCTCTTCATACAAAGGCCACATTTATAAACACAGCAACAGCAATGCAAGGAAGTCCTACCTTCTTCAGTTCCCAAAGGCTTGTACTTTCAGCACCACAGTATAAAGGACTTCGGTGCATAGGATCATAGGAAGCTCCACTCTTCCTGCCTGATGTGTGATGAGGAGCAAAACAAATTTTCTCAGGCAACTTTACAAAGGTATTATTCTCATTTCCCCACAACAGTAATGCTGCCCATCACTCCCAGCTGGACAGGCCAGGGGTTCATCTGGCAGCAGGAAAAGGCTGTATTCAGCTGCCCTTCACAGTGTATGAACAGGTGCACAGCCTGAGTTCCTACCTGCTTCCAAGGAAGGCTCTGAAAATTCCTGGAATGTTCCAGAAACCTTCAAGGAAGAGTGAAACTGGGCACAAGTTCAAAGCTGGACAAACTGTTCTAGCAGGCTTCACAAGCCAGAGAGCAGCTACACATCCTATCCTTGGCTACACTGCTCAGAAGGTGTTTGAACATGGAAGCAAAGAATTCCAAGCCTGTTAACAGCTAAGGCACAAATAATGTGTTTATTACAAACTGCATCAAGTGAAATGCATTAGTCATAGAGTCTTTTCATCACTGCTGGGGTAACAGATAAATTGCTCTGACTGGTTGCTTTCAACCAAACTTCAATTTAAAAACTAAAATAATGTTTAAATCACTTAATCTTACAACAACTCTTGATCAACGTGTCGCTGTTATGGACTCTTAGCTGCTCAATTATGTATTTTCTTGCTGATTTACCTCCCATATTCAGATGATGCACCCACGAGGCTGATGAATTTGAATGGCTTGTTTTAGCAGAACTTTCCATTGTACTTCTCTTTTCATCTTCTACTTCTTTGTCAGCATCCACAATTTTTTCCTCATCCTCTTCAGCTTCTTCTTGATCCTTAAAGCACTCTTCATCATCTGACTCCTAAAAGACAAAAAAACATTAGCAAACAGCTTTTCCTTTCCAGATTTACTCTGATTTTTTAGAAAAATGCACATGAAGTTCTTGAGCCACTATAAAAATCTAAACAAATGATGGGTGATGTTTAAGAAATATGATTTTTGTCCTTGATATAGCACTTAAAATTGAACTCTACTGCTTATAATACACAACTATAATGGTCCCTCCCCATCTCAAGAAACATCTTAGCAAATGGTTACTAATAAACAGGTTAGGACAAAGTGCTTAAGAAAAAAGCTCTAATTGAAAAAGCAATGAGACAAAGAAATCATCTTATACCACGTGATCCTGTAACTGGACCCTTAACTCAGGTTTCACTTTCAGAAGCTCAGACAGAAGGTACAGGGTTCCACAAATGAAGGGTGGCATTTGTCCACAAGTGACTTGAAGCAGCCTCTTCACAAAGGCCTTCACACGCCGCAACACGACATCTGCCTTCAGAGACTTATAGACCAGATTCAGAAACATGGATGGCTTTGAGCACGTTGCTAAAGCAGGATCTAGAAGCTTCCTGTAGGGCACACAGGAGAAATTTTGCTGATTGTCACAATGCACACAGGAGAACAACTGCTATTAGCAACAATTATCTACGTTTTTCAGAGTGCCACCTAAAAAACTAGTGATAGTTTGCTCCTCAGTACTCAAAACCATTAAGATCAATCCTGAACTGTCAAGAGCTGTGTAATATTTCTGGATATATATGAGACACTGAAGAGTTAAAAAACCAACCAACCAAACAAAACCCTGCCTCGGTAAACAAAATATTGCAAGAAAATAAAAAGAAACTGAGTTCAGCTGCAAACAGTTTCAAAATTTGAGACAGAGTTAAGAAACCAATCTGATTTGTTCATATGTTTAAAAAAATAGAAAGCAAACGGTTCAAAATCAGCATACTTCAGAGTCGGATCAGACATTTGTACTGGCAAGTTCATTTTCTACTCCAATTTTTTTCCAGGCTGCCAGGCACAGTAAGGCATTTAAATACACTGTACATTCACAGGGAACTGGAATTCCCTTTGTAAAAAATCAGTAACTTCCCCTTGGTCATCTAAACAGAAACCTGTAAGGATCCTATAAAGAGTCTAAACAATCAGCTGGGACAAGAAAAAAAGCAGTATTTTTATAGCAAAAGGCTTTCCAGCTACACAAATTAAATCATCTGAAAAAGTTAATATTCCTCCTCCTCAAAATAAGGGGGGGAAAAAAAAAAGGAAACAAGATTTTAGGCTATTTACAGACCTAATTTACATGCTTAATTACTTTACAGGCTAGTACCTGTAAGAGTGATTTCAGAAGAAATAGTTATCAATTAGTTTCAATAACATCTGGAAGTAAAGCAAGCCACCAGAAGACTGGCAAAGGATGAAATGCACATGTTCTCAGAACCTATCACTACCTTTTGTTCTTATCCTCATGTTAAATCAAAGAAATCACAAGCGTTTTCTTCCAGCTCCTACAAAACACCAGAAATTCTAGCCAGTGAAACACAAAACTAGCAAGATCTTAAAAGCAAAGTAAGTGTTTCCACAACTTTAAATTAATGGTGACTACCTCTTAAAATGAAATTTATATAGAAATGCAAACCTGCCACTTACTTGTACAGCGCTGTATAGTACCTGTCCGATACAGTCTGCTGAGAGTCCATCACTTGAAACAGCAACATCAGGGCCTGGACACTGGTACTGAAGTTCACAAGATGCAGAACTTTGAACAAGGTGTTCATTTGCTCTTTCACTTTCTCATCACCAGTCTCAGCGTAGGGGTAAGCTCTGTTAACCCCGCAAAGAAGAGCACTGAGCATTTTGGATTCAACATCTTTTTTCTTGATACAATTCCGGAAAAAGCAGAAGTACAAAGTTATCAGCTTGTTAGCCAATGCACTTTCTTCATGACTGAGGACTATCTGATTCAGAAAACAGATAGCATAATATTGAGTTTTCACATTGATGTTTGAGCGGTACAAAAGCCTCTCCACCTCACTGCACACCACTCCCTTCATATTTGGATGCTTGTGAAGCAACGTCTCTAAAAGATAAGAGGCTTTGGTGGCGATCTTGTTCTGAGGGTCACCCAGTTTATTCACCAGCAGAACCAGCAGGGCCTTCTCCTGCTCGGGCTTGTTACAGAGCAGCTCATGGGAAACTGCCAGCGCTCGGGATTTCGTGGCTGTCAGACAATCGTGGCTCAGCGTTTCCAAGGCCTGCACGAACTCTGCTATCTGCAGCTTCAGGTGATGCTCAAAGTACCAAAGTATCAACCGCCTGTCTCTTGAATCCTTGTTGCCACTCGACATCTGCACTATGTTGTTAAGCGGTCGCTGCGAGAAAGACCACAATTTCCGATTGTCTGGTAAGATATCTGTAATGAGAAGCTCCTTGAAAGTATCTAAAGCCATAAGGCTCTGCTGCCTGCTGCCCTTTTTCTTTATGAGGTTTATCAAGTTCTCAACAAATTGGAGACTGTGGACAGCACTGTCCTGGATGAGAAGGGTCATCGCTGCCATCCTGTCAGCCAAGGTACCCGAGGACACAACAGTTTTAATCCATGCCGAAGAGGCCCCCTTCTGATAGTCTGTCTTATTCTTAAACAGGTCTGTCTCGTGTTCATACAGCTTTTGGGCCAGGGCCTTATACTTGGACAAAAGTGTCTGATTCTGTGGTTCTGGAGAGAATTCGTTGGTGTATTCCAGATCATACCACTTGCCCCCCGGTTTGATCAGGATTGCTTGCCTAGCATGAAATTCAAAATCTTCTTCCAGCCTTTCTTTCTTTGCTGAAGGCTGTTGGCCCTGATCACTGCCAGCCTGCTTCTTTTTGCTGTCTTTCACACTGCTTGCCTTTTTCTTTCCTTTTTTTTCTTTTTTCCCCTCTAATGAAGGACGATTTGTTTCCTTCTTGCTCTTCTCTTTCTTTGGAGGCTTCTCTTTCTCCTTGCTGCCACCATCATCCTCATCCCCCTCCACCACCAGGTAACTCTGTGCATACTTGTTGAGCCCCAGGGAGTTGATGAACGCCTCCAGTTCCCCTTCCTTCAGGTCATCGATCGTGTCCTTCTTGCCGCCGTCCACCATCTCGCTCTCCTCGTCCACGGCACACAGCATGAGGTAATCTTGCTGCAGAGACAGAGCACAGCTGTCACAGGCAGATCTGGTGCAAGGTTTGCCAGGACTCCCAAGGGTTCCCCACAGAATCCCTGAATGGTTTGGGCTGGGAGGAACCTTCAAGACCATCTAATTCCAACCCTCCTGCCATGGGCAGCGACACCCTCCCGTAGACCAGGTTGCTCAGAGTCCCCTGCAGCCTGGGCCTGGACACCTCCAGGGATGGGGCATCCACGAGTTCTCCGGGCAACCTGTCCCAGTGCCTCACCACCGCCTGAGCAAAGAACTTGTTCCCAACATCTGCGTGGGACGCCGCACCACTCACGCCCCGCAAGGGCCCGGACCGGGATGGGGGGTCCCGGCCGCCATGTGCTCCCGCTCCCTCCCGCCCGCTCCCTTACCTTGGTGCCGCCGAGGCGCAGCACCTCGTCCAGCGTGAACTCTCCCGCATCTCCGTCTTCTCCTTCTTCATCACCGTCGTCGTCGCCCTCCTCGTCGCCGCTGTCGCCGCCCGCCTTCCTCCGGTCCCGCACGCCGAAGTCCCAGAGCGCCGCCGCCATCGCCGCCCGCCGGAAAGGCTGCCGCGCACACGCGTGACGCGCGTCCGGCCTGTGCCACGGCCTCAGGCAGGCGGCCGGGACCGGGCGGCGAGGAGGGAGAGGAGGAGGAGGCGGAGGAAGAGGAAGACCGAGGAGGAGGAGCGAGAGAAGCGGGAGCCACAGCGGGAGCCGCGGCCATGGTGCTGCCGCTGGCGCGCCGCGCGCTCCTGGCGGGCCGCGGGCGGCTCTCCCGTCCCGCCGCCGCTCCCCACGGTGACCGCCGCCTCTCCCCGCTTTCCCTCCCGCTGGTGGCGGCGCCGCCCCGCTGAGCCCCTCTCTCCTCTCCTCTCCTCTCCCCACAGCTCCGGCGGCGGCGGCGCGGCTCTGCTCGGGCGCCGGGGGCGAGGCGGAGGCGGCCGGCGGGGACGGGGCGATGCTGCGGCACCTGGCGCGCAAGCTGCGGGCCAGCGGGCCGGTCACGGTGGCCGAGTACATGCGGGAGGCGCTCACCAACCCCGGCCAGGTGCGGCGGGGCCGGGCCGGGGCGGCGGGGCTGTGCCTCGGCCCCCGCTGACCGCGCCCCCGGCCCCTGGGCCGCTTCCCCCTCGCAGGGTTACTACACGCGCCGCGGCGGCGTCGGCGAGAGCGGGGACTTCATCACCTCGCCTGAAATAAGTCAGGTGTTCGGAGAGGTAACGCAGCTCCCTGCGTCCTTATTTATTTGTTTTATTTTAACCACGCGGGCCTGGCGGGAATCCTGGTGGACAACAAGCCATCCATGAGCCAGCAGGGTGTCCTTGTGGCCAAGGAAGCCAATGGAATCCTGGGCTGCATTAGGAAGGGCACTGCCAGCAGGTCAAGGGAGGGGNAGGCTGTGCTCAGTGGTGCCAAGCAATAGGCCAGGAGGCAATGGGCAGAAACTGATGCACAGCAAGTTCCACCTGAACATGAGGAAGAACTTCTTTACTGTGCACTGGCGCTCAGATTGACCAAAGAGGTTGTGGAGTCTCCCTCACTGGAGACATTCAGGAACCATCTGGACACAATCCTGTGCAATGTGCTCTAGGATGACCCTGCTTGAGCAGGTAGGGTAGTCTAGATGGCTCAATGTGGTCCCTTCCAGTTTCCATCCCAACTGATTTCCAAGCCAGTGTTCAGATACCTTATCAATGTCAAAATACTGGAGTAGCAATGATAAGGTTCAAGTTATTTCCCAAGAGAAAAATTGGTTAATCTCCAGAGTTTGGTCTAGCTCACTCTGGTTTGTGTATCGTTTCCAGAAGTGAAGAGTGGCTAAATCCTGTTCTTAATGACGCTTTGGTAAATGCACTCTCTGGAAGAACAGTTGTCCAAAGGCACCTGGGCAGTGACCTGCATTTGAGCCTTAAGTGCAAGTTCTTGCTCCAGCCAGAACAGACTCCCCACATTTACTGATGGAGAGTTGCTTCTGCTGGGCTGACAGCAATCAAATACTCATTTTAATAGTTAAAGACAAGAATGTGAAGTTATGTATCATAATTCTTCTTAACTTTAAAATATCGAGACAGAATGTTGTCTTAGTTATTATCAGAGAAAAGGCAGGTATGATTTTCCACAAGTGCTGAAGCTATAACTGTAACCCTGTGTGTTGTTTCTCACTGACAGTTGATAGGAATATGGTACATTAGTGAATGGATGGCCATGGGCAAACCAAACACCTTCCAGCTGGTGGAGCTGGGCCCAGGGAGGGGCACCCTCACGGAGGATATATTGCGGGTAGGTGAAAACTATTCATGTTCTTTGTTTCTGGCTGTATTCCATAGCTGTAGGGAAATCTGAAGGGAAGATGTTTTGCTGTTTGTTGTAGTAGGCAGATCACTTCAATCAGGTTGGCAGCTCAAACTCCAATTAGAATATAGATGGGTTTCTGGGACCAGGGCTCTCAGGTGAAAGCAAAATGGGGGCCAGCGTGTGCACACTGCACAGACACACCTGTGACCTTCCAAACACCACTGGATAGAAGGGGAGGGCAGGAATATTCCATTGTACATTATTTCTGTGTAGGGAAACCTTATCCAAACTGAAAACCATCTAGGAAGGTGTTGCTATGTGTAACTGGGATGGAGTCCTTAGTGCAAGGAACAGAATGGGGGAGTACAGTAACACAGAATGAAATTGTGGTAATTCCTTTGGGCATTTCAGGGCCTTATTTCTTTTGAGGTAACACTTTGTGTTCAGTCATGCCTGCATGGCTGTCTTAATTAAAATGCTCCTGATTCATAAAAAGATTGTTAATGGGATTTAGCACCACATAAGAACTTTTTTTGTTAACATATGTAAATAGAGTAAGAGTGAAATGTGGAATATCAAACACTTGTTTAAGGTGACAGGGAAAACTGAACCATTTCTCTCCTAATGCTAGACCTTCTACAGGTGTTAGAGAAGCTGCTACTACTCTTCCAAATTAGCATTTCATGTTGGTGTCCTTACAGCCCTGTAATGTGTAGCCAACTTTTTTTGAAGTGTAGCCGTTTCTATTAAGATTTTTGAAGAAACTCACACTTCCTACTGAAGGAGCAAAATGCAGTCTCTCTCACCGAGATTGTTTTGTTAGTGAAAGCCAACTAAAATCTTTTATCTTGAATAATTAATAGTGTATAGTAAATAGTGAGAAGAAAGGTTAATACTTAAATCTTTAAAGTACACAGCACAAGACTGCACCTAATAGGATTCATCTGCTTTTATAGGTCTTCAAGCAGCTCGCCTCTGTTCTTAGTAAATGTGATGTCTCTGTTCATCTGGTAGAAGTGAGCCCCAAACTCAGCGAGATCCAAGCAGTGATGCTGACAGGAGGGAAGGTGCAGCCAAACCCTGAGGATGAGTTTGCTTACATGAAAGGCATTAGCAAGACCGGAATTCCCATTTTTTGGTACAGAGACATTCAAGATGTGCCGCCAGGTAAGCACCTTGAATGCCTTGTTAAAGGGATGCTGCCCTTCCTTCAGTGACAGCTTTTGGTAGCAGAGGGCATCTCTGCTAGCCTTCACACTGGACAGAAAAGTAGTTATATACATATTTGTTCTTACTTGTATGAGTCTGAGGCAGGATCTTGGTTCATTTTCATCACTGCTACCTATTCTGTCTACTTTCATTTGGGGATTGCTACCCAGTTTCCTATATTATGACTTTTTCTTTTCATGGCAAAAAAACCTTTACTGGCTTTGCCTAAGTCTCCTTTCACAAGATAGTGACTAAAATTCATGGACTGGAAGCTAGAGCTTGCCATAGAAATGGTATCTTTAATGTGTGCAAGCTGGAAGTAATTATAATTTTTCCACAACCACATTAACGAGCTTAAGTCATTAAAAATCAAAAATATTTTAAACTGAAAGCGTTAATAATTTAATGCATCTTTTTTTTACCTTCCCACAGGTTACAGCTTTTACCTAGCACATGAGTTCTTTGATGCCCTGCCAATACATAAGTTTCAGGTATAGCAAGATTGTTATTGTAATTGTGACCATCTGCTTAAATACCTTTTCTCTTTAAGGAAGAACAGAACTAAGGTGCCAAAGTAGACATATGCCCTGTCTCTGATGATGAAATAATTCTAACTGCATTTGGACAAATAAGGCTTAATTCAGCTGATAATTGTAAAATTAGTAATTATTTTTTAATGGAAAAACTTGAAGAAAGCTAAGGATTTCTTTCTGCTGAGATAACTCTCAAGGTTTTGTGGGGTTTTTTTTCATTTCTTATGCTACATTATTGCAGCTTTTAATTTCCACATGATTTTCTGTAATACTACTAACAAAAGACTGAAGGGCTTTCATTTGAATAGTAATGAGAGCAGCAAAATAGAGGCTAGTTATGATTCAGAAGTAGCTAATTTATGAAAATCACCAGTAGAATGAAATTTTTATTTTGATAAGTTAAATGATGCACTGTCAATAGAAGAGGCAGCATCTTTCTTCAGAGCATCATTCATTCCTTTTAATTATAATTAAACCTTTATTGGCTCTGCAGATGAGACTCCACCACAAGCTTTTGCTAAGGCAGTTAGTGGAATTAAATAGGAATGAGTAATAGTTGTTAATAATGTATTGTTCCTAAAAGCTTTGTGAAAAGGCTTGACATATTAGTTCAATGCAATGAACAAGATACTGTGGTAGCTGTTGGAGTGTAATGTGAGTACTTTGGGCTCGGTGAACAGCGAACGGAGAAAGGCTGGCGTGAGGTGTTGGTCGATATTGATCCAGAAGTTCCTGACCAGCTGCGCTTTGTCCTGTCACCATCCAGGACCCCTGCGACACAAAACTTCATTCAGGTGAGGTTATGCCTACCAGAGCTCATCCTTACACCTTTATTGACTCTTTCAAGTACATTTAGTTCTTCTCAGTTACTCTGACAGCAAGAGGAGGGCTCTCAGTCTATAAATGAATAGAGCTTAAAATTTCCAGAAGCTTTTAAGCTTTGTATGCTGTGAAACTACAGCACGGAAATAACCATGTGTATCAAACTTGGCAAAACAGGAGCTTGAACACACAAACTGTCTCAGAGCAAACCGAGGCAGCAAGTGACAGGAGAGTTCTGCAATGTGTGTGTGGCATCACCATCCCGTGAGTGGCCCTGCCCCAGCCAGGCTCTCAGCCTGCTGCAGGGTACTCAGGGCAGCTGCCTGCTTGTGTGCCAGGCTGATGTTAATGGGAAGTGGCTGTGGTTTCTTCCTGAAGTGCACTGGATACTCAAAGCTACAAAATTAAGTACTGGAGATTAAACGGAGCTACAAAGTCTCCCGCAGGAAGACCTCTGGGAAGGGTGTGGACAGCTGGAACACTTTTCCTTTAAGTACCACAGTAAGGAAGTTTCACCTGATACAGATACTCTTGGTTTAAAAATTTTCATTTTACTACAGGTTACTGAAGAGATGACTGAAATCCAACACTCAGAAAACACTAATGAGTGATAGCAAAAACTAGCTCAAGCTACTTTAGGTAGCCTAGAATGCAACTCCTGTACGTGCGTGTCCCAGCAAAGCAACAGCCCCAAGACACCAAGTGTGAGGGATTCTTGCCTTGTGCTTGTCTGCTAATACAGGTGTTCTGGTTTTTGAACTCTGCACTAGCCAGAAGAAACAAGAGACCACGTGGAAGTGTGTCCTGAGGCTGGTGTCATTGTGCAGAGGCTTGCCTCTCGGATAGAGAAGGATGGCGGGGCTGCTCTGGTTGCAGATTACGGCCACGACGGAACCAAAACTGACACTTTCCGGGTGAGGCATTGGCCCTGTAGCAATAAGCCAAAAGACTCTGTCATCTTTGGTCCTTAGGTTCTTGTAAGATAAAGTTTGTGGGTGGGCATAATAGCAAAAACTGCATAAAACTGAGTAATTCCTATTTCACCAGTACCCAGAAGGGTTTCTCGCAGATGGAAAGGGTAGTCTGAGCTCTTGCTATGTTTATCTCAAAATTTCCATGTATAATTTGCTGTTGTCACCCCTCAAAGGCACAGTTTTAATTTTTGCTGGCCCCAGCTATGATGGCTGGACTACAGCTGAGTGTAATCTTCCAACTTCATTTCCAGGGTTTCCGGAATCACAAACTGCACAATGTGCTGAGTGCTCCAGGTACAGCAGACTTGACAGCAGATGTTGATTTCAGCTACCTTCGAAAGATGGCACAGGGAAAAACAGCTACACTAGGCCCCATAAAACAGAGGGAGTTTCTAAAGAACATGGGCATTGACCTCCGACTGCAGGTACGAGAGTGGTCACTGCTACAGAACTCTCCCAATCCACAGGCAATACTCTTAAGGAGCACGAGAGCTTTAGTAAAATTCTTTGGTTTTAAAATGAAGTTGTTCAAAATAACATGTTGGTATGAGATCAGAAAGTTGCTTCTGCTAGATATAAGTTACTCCAGATCCCTGAAACTAAACTGATCATATTATATTTAGGAGCATTTAATGGAAAACTTGCATCAGTGTATGGGCTGTGGACCACCACCAGTGATCTCACCAGTTCTACCAACCATCACAGCATTGTTAAGTGAAAAGGATACATGAAGGGATTGCAGGAAGGGCTCTAACCTGCCTTTTTTTTTTCCAGGTGCTCTTACAGAATTCAGGTGACACAGCAACTCGTGAGCAGTTACTTCACAGCTATGATATGCTGATGAATCCTGAGAAGATGGGGGACTGTTTTAATTTTTTTGCCCTGCTGCCTCACCACAGACTTGTACATCCTGGCAAGAAAGATAAGCCAGAATCAAAGTCTCCCCTACCACCTGTTGCTGGATTTAATGAACTGTTACTAAAGTAATTTCAAATACTACTGCAAAATGGGTGATGGCTGTTTCAGAACAAGTCTGGTGCAGCACACCAAACCTCTTGACTGACCTACTCAAAGCAGTATGAGTGAAATAAAACACTGCAGAGACAGAAACCAGCACACACAGAGGAGAAAATGAACAATGGTTTGGGGGTCTTACGATAAAACTGAGTGAAGTATTTACTAGTGGAATCAAAACTTGTCAGTAACAAACAGATAAGGAGTCTTTAAATGTATTCAGGCTTTGGTATTTGAATAAAATCAGAATGCCTTGACATCTTTGAAGATATTTTTATATAGAGAGAATAGAGACAGGACGCACATAAAAGGAGTTCCTGCTGGCAGAATTTCCACAGCAGGACATATCTAGTAACAAATCCACAAACAAGAAATTATAGAACCATTTACTCCTAAGAACATTTGACAGGAGAGATAATTCACGTAAATAAAAAGAACGAGTCTGATAGGGAAATAAATTTTATTTTCAAGCTTACCAGAGGATATTTACAAACAATAGGGTGTATAAAAATATAAAAGTACTTGACAGTGTCATTTTGAGGCTATAAATTTTACATGAGCTTTTTTTCTAGCATCACCATAGCACTATTGCTTGAATGAATGCAATTTAATTCATCTAGGGGTAAGGGTATTAAACACTGTAACCTACTGCTGTCAAAGTCTGCAGTAAAGGAAGAAAAAAGGGAACAAAAAACTCAGCTATTTTTACTACTATAGGAATTTTACTCATAATGTAAGTCTGATTTTTTTTGGTTTCTTGACTACTAGCTGCTTGTGGCTTCTATTGTCTGGCCCAATAAGTCTGCATATGATCAGGCAATCTCCTCCAAAGGCCAACAGCATTATTTTTATTTTACTACAACTTGAAGAATAAATAGCTCATATAATATTTAGAAGCAGAGCAGACTTCATGGGGAGAGACAAAAGCCAGGACTTCTACTTCATTATTGTCCCCTCCTTCCTCTATTCCTGTTGTGCTTTTTCAAGTGACTGAGCTGCTTTATTTCCTCCCTTAAAACAACACAAAGAACAAACCCACAGGTAAACCTAAAGTAAGAGCTCAAGTAAAAAATCTGAACTTTAAAACCAGACTGTATCTACATTATTACAGTTAGGATGGAGTATAGCAATGGCTTCACTGAAATTTGGTCACTTGAGCACTGGAAGTTGAAAAACAGCACTGCTTTCCTTGCCGAGAGTGGGCAAATACCAAACTACCAATGTCAGGTGATTGCTCTGGTTCTAGAGATGAAAAGCAGTGCCTCTGAACAGTCAGTCCTGAAACCCTCCCTAAACAGGCTTAAGAATCCAGAGCTCAGCTCCTGCCAACACAGACACCTCCGAAATGCAGGGGCAGACAGATAAAGGGCAATAGGGAAAGCAAAAGTGAGTTGAAGACCCAAACCTACCTGTGGGCACATCCTTCGGCAGCTGCCACTGACCACTGCCAGGTCACTGCTACTGCAAGCAGCTGCCAGCTCTGAACTAACCATGTAACATTTTAGGTTTATCTAACAACTTAGAAATCTGCTCACCTGTTTCCTTACCTGAATAACATCAGTAGAAAAAAAATACTTACCTACACACAAACAAAAAAAGAAGAATCTTTGTAGGAGAGAGGAGATACCCCAAAGCCTCTCACTGCCTTTGCAGTTCAAGCCTGTATCAGTATTTTAGAAATATTTCCAACTAAGCTCCAGTTAAGCAGCTTGGCACATCAGGGATGCATACAGCCATCCAGCACCCTCCAGCAGCACAACACTGTTATCCCACAAAAAAAGGATTTCACCCTTTTTGTTTTTTAAAATAAGACCAAAAAAACCCTCTTGCATTAGCATTTAGCATTATGACCTCAAACTTCTTCAAAATACCATTAACTTGAACTGTCCAAGGGAATAATTTCCAAAGAACACTGCTGTTTCCCCTCTATTGTGCCACAAGTCCAATTAGTTAGAATCCTTCCATTGAGGCATGTGCACAGAAAAAACTGAGTTAGGAGTTGCTTTTGGACTCTTCTTTCAGCTCAAACAGTTCTGAGCACAGTAAAGAGGATGGGAGGGGCTGCAGGTTAAGGTGGGAAGGCAAAGTCCTGTCTCCTACAATCCAGCTGCCCTGGCAGAAGCAACAGGTGATGCAGTATCCACTGTTACTTCTAGGTTTTGAGCAGAGTTAACATAACAAGCTAGCAGGCTACAAACTACTCCTGATGGAAGTCCAGGGAACCTTAAAAAAATTAGAAAAATACTAGAAAATTTTAAAAATCTTATTACTCAAAACGACAGAAGAAAGCTGCATGTATTTTTCCCTATTTTTCCACATACTTCTACTAGAAGCTGGTCTTCCAGAGTGAAAGGATATGCTACATCAAGTCTTGTGTGCTCTCTGTGCATTACCTGCGTACTTGCATTACATTAAGGCAAAATGCCTTTGGTGTGTATCAATGACGTGCCAGCCTTGCACAGCAGCTCACTGTTGTGGCTTATTGCTTTTTTTTAACAGAAAAAAGCCTAGCACAGCTTTGATTGTCATCTCCTTAGACTATCAGCCAGCATTTCAAGAGGAATGTAAGAAGTTATGGGGTTTTCTTTTTTGTTGCTATCTGTAAAAAGTTCAGTTAGGGCCAAGACACACATATTTAACTGTCTAAAAAGCAGCAAATTATTCCTTCATCTCTGAAGCTGTATTCAACTAAACCACCATGTTTTGCTTTAGCCAAGGTATTCTGTACTGATTTCTTTATAGTCTCTTCACCATCCACAGTTTGAGAAATGGGAGATGTATCTAAGTAACAGAAAACAGTCCTCTATGGCCTAGTAAATAGGGATTAGAAAACTATTACAAAACTCTTACTGCGTAGGCTATGAAAAAAACAAAAACCCCTTGAAAAACACAAACCATTCAGTCTGTACACACTACACCTCGGTAATGGCTTTGTAGCCACCCAGCTCAGTGAAATGTTACCCAACGGGGCTTTGTATCCCACTGTCCAGAAACTACTCAGAGTTGAAATCAGGGTTGGAGAAAAGCCTTCCAGACAACAGTCTATTCCCATGGCAATGCAGGATCCTCTGGGGCTTCTATGTGTACAGCATTTGGAAAGAGCAATAGCTGTTCCAAAACATCTTCAGCTTCTGCCTGGAGTATCCTTCTTTGCTGCAATTTAGCATAATGAACAAATCAAGGGTCTTCTTCCATGTCATCTGGATTAGGAGCCATAATGAAGTGCTGGGGGTACTCGAGGTTGTGTTCGTAAGCGTGTTCTTTCCAGCGTGCATCGTCGCTCTCGTGGGTAATGTAACGCTCTCCAATGCGCGTTTCAAACTCTCTGAGGTCAAGCCAAGTCTGATAATCCTAAGGAATAAAAGAGATCTAAGGAAGCAGTTTTAAGAAACAGCAGCACTACATTCCCACAGATAAATTCTGCAGTTTGTCTCTAGTGTAAATAGCCACAAGATAGAACCAACAAGATGTTAAAAAAAAAAAAAAAAAAAAAAGAAAACCCAAACCAAACAACCTCCCACAAGAAGCCCCAACACTGTCCCCAAACCGACTACAAGTTATGGCACACATCAGGCTGTGTGTCCACTTCAGCACTGAACAAATGTTTGTCTCCATGCTGATTTCACAGGGCTCCATGCACTCATCACGGCCCACAGTCAGGGGGGAAGCCAGAACAATAAACCCATGTTGTTGTCAGACAGAAAGGAAAAGGTGGGAGAGACAGCAAGACAAATTTCCCTTGAGGAAAGAAGCCATTCACAGATGGTCAGAACCCTGGAGCACATCAAATGCAAAGCTAAAACCAGAAATAGTCAAGCCAATGAATGCTTGTTAACAGAACGTGACAGCTGCAGTTTTCATAAGCCTCTGAAGGATTTCAGCCAAAAAAATATTCACCCATTATAAACATAGTGAAAAAGGCAGATGGGTTTACCTGTAACCATGGGTGACTAAGGGATTTGTCAACACTGAAACGTTTTCTCATCTTCACTTGAAGCAAATTGTTTATTAAATCAATGGCTGACAAAGAAGAATAAAAATAATACTGTTTAAATACTAATCACCTCTCTCATCATTCACATGCTGCAGTAGAAATTAATTTTTTATGTGTGAGTGTATCCTCCAACGAACTCTTAAATTTAACCAAGCTCTTGAATTTTACATTTAGCTTTGCTTATGTTAAATGAGGCTACGAAATAGGGATGGGGTAAGTTCCCCCTACTTTTGACGGAAA
The DNA here is from genome assembly GCA_013400495.1 of Nicator chloris. Taxonomy (NCBI): domain Eukaryota; kingdom Metazoa; phylum Chordata; class Aves; order Passeriformes; family Pycnonotidae; genus Nicator; species Nicator chloris. Next base: position 83,628 of record WAAE01018990.1, read on the forward strand.
TACTAAAAGCTTTACTATGTTATTGGTTAATCTTTTTCCCTACTAATTGTAGTGATTTTCAGATAAGGTGAAGCACAATCCCACGTTCCACAATGATACAGGTACTTCCACTATTGCATACTTTTGCTTATGTCCTTCCACATCTACCTGTGTATTAATCCTGTATTAACCAAACATGGTAACAACATATAACCAAAGGTGGCACTGGAGAGCTCTAGAGACCGGCCTTGTGAACATCTAGGTTGTTCAGACCTGACACTTAAATCTGTACTTCCCAATGTACAAACTAAAATTCCAGATTCAACTTTGAACTGTTTCTGTGATTATAGTTCAGATAAAACATGCCAGCATTCAGCAAATACCCACACATGAATTAACTTTCCTTTGGGACTTCTGGGAAGTGTCAGATTACTGATCCCACTCATCATGCATGAAATTCATTTTTCTTGCTCAATCTCCTGACTCCCGTGACCTGAAAATCATCTAAAGCATTGTATTTTGCAACTTATCTTTCACAAATACATTTACCTCATATTTATCCACTTTGGCATAGCCTACTAAACACAAACTGTCAATAATTTTCACACTCCTTCCTAAATGAACTTTGACATTTAAGGATTTGAATGTGATACCCATATACACAAACATTCTAATAGAGAAAATACATTTCTTTACCTTCACTAGAAATTTCCTTCCAAGGATTTGGTGGGTACATAAATGCTGCATTTTGAATCTGATCATTGATATCCTCATCTTCATTAAATGGGAATGTACCACTGAGGCTCACATAGACAATAACTCCTACTGACCACATGTCTAGGGAGCGGTTGTAGCCTTTGCTCCTGAGCACTTCAGGGGCAAGGTACGCGGGAGTGCCCACCACAGAGCGCCGGAAAGATTTCTCCCCAATGATGCGTGCAAAGCCAAAATCACACAGCTTCACCTGCAAAAGCAGCACTTTTTAAACTGAGACATCTCTGCTCGACTTCACACCCTTTCTGCCATCACTTCAACATCATATATGTGCAAACAGACACAAAACCCCATGTAAACCAGTCCATGGAGGTTTTAGGTTGCTGGGTTTGCAGCATGCAGATCAGCCACGCTTCAGATCAAGACCTGAACTGGCCTTGCACAGACTCGGGTCTGAGGCAGCTTGTGTATTATATGGCCACAAGTGTGCAAATAAGGAAAAAATACCTTGATTCCAAACCCAGCTCATTTTCAGAGGTGAATCCTCACTCTTAAAAGGCACAGAACCAAAGTTAAAAAATGCACATGAATCCCAACCAAATCACATTTCTCTTAATCATATTCCAGAAGCTCGAGGCTTCGGCTACACGGAAATCAAACAATGAGTTTTAGCTTGAACTCGGATCGAGCCAGCTCTCGACAAAACAGCCCAGCAAAAAGCATTAACACCTGGCACATGCACCAATGCTCACATCTTCATGATCCTGCAACAGTTCCTTAACTTGAACACAGCAGGCACTTGTGGAGATAAAAGGATCCAGATAAAGTCCAACACCTAACCCCAAGCCAATAAGCCCTCCTCAGAGTGTAAGAAAGAGCAATGCACCAAAGGCACTTAGTGAGACAAGGGAAAAAAAAGAGACAACTACAATACATGCAGTTCAAGTAATTCTAGAAGTCAGTTGAAAACCCCACAAGAGGTCGCTTTTTAAGCAGCAATGTCAATATTGCTTTAAAAAACCCCAATGAATAGTAATGAAAAGTATTGTTTAATCTTAACTCACTTGAGGGAATGGTTCTGCTGATGCTAGTAGTACATTTTCTGGTTTTAAATCACAGTGCACAATATTCTTGAAGTGTAAATTCCTCAAAGCAACAAGTATCTACAAAACAGAAGAACACTTTCAGAACATATTCAAGTAGACCAGAAGTGTCAAAAGACACACACACTAACCAATACAGCAATTTTTATCAACATAGTCCTCAAGAACTAACCCATATATATTGTGCAAGTACTGTTTCTTCCAGCCTACCAACACCTGAAAACAAGGGGTTTTTTTTCCCCAACATTTTCCCACCCCACCTCCTCCTCTGTCTTACTGAATGCTTATTGTTTTGACATTCATCTTTAGATGTTCATAATGTTATGTCTTGGGAAAGAAGGGCCAAAAAAATTAACATAATTAACATTCAAAATTCTTTTCTTGTTTATTCAACTTTCATTAGATGTGTAGCTCTCTATGGTGTCTCTTTTAAATAACAATACAGAAAACCCCTTCTCCAAATTCTCATCTTATAATTACACAACCCAAATCTAGCCTTTCCCCTCAAAGCAGAGGAACTGACTGCTCACCTGAGTGACCATGAACTTAGTTATTCGTTCTGGAAGTCGACTTTTCTCACTGGAAAGAATCATTTCTAGCATGTCCCCATGCAGCTTTTCCATCACAACAAAGACCCGTTCTGGGGTTTCAAACATACATTCCAGGTTCACAATCCCAGGGTGGTGCAAATTCTAAAACAAAGTAGCACAGGTACATCACTAAAATAAAACAGTATGAAATATCCTGAATTACACAGAAATGCTGACCAGAAATAAAAAAAAAAACAGTTAAATAGATACAGGTGAAAAAAAAAACTGAAGAAAGAAACTAGCTTGAAACAAATGTCAACACATGAAACATGCCAACTACTAAGGATAACTTGTTTAATACAAATTAGCTGCAACGATTAATTTTACAGTTGATGCCTGTAAAAATAACTGAAGTTACTGAGTATAAGAATAATACTCAAAGACTGAGGAGCCAGTGGCGGAAAACAGCAGAAAATAAAACCAAGGGAGACAACATGGAGCCAAAGTACATGGCTTCAGTGGGATCCCCCTACAGCAGGGTAGATATCACCCCCAAGTTATCTACTCTACCAAGGACTCAGGAGTTCCTGCTTTTGTAAGATTCTCTCTTCTGAAAGTATTCAGAAATCAACGATGTAAATTTAAAAATCAATTCAGAACACTTACACTCAATACAAACTCTCATTAATGGTCAATTTAAGACAAAACTCCAACATGATCCCAAAACACTTTTATACCTGGAGAATGGCTACTTCATTACGAAGCTGACTTTCCTGTTTAGTTGGAAACCTCATCTTGTCGATGACTTTGATAGCCACATCTCTTCCAGTCTTCCTATGTTTTCCTAAATAGAAAACAGTGTCAGCCATCCAGAGGTAGAAGCAATTCATAGCTATAAAACATTACAGCAGGAATTCCTTTTTGGGAAACCAGTACATTCTGTCCAGTGTACAATATTATCATACTTATATTTAGAATTGCAAATGGAATATGAGTACAAGAAGTGATCAGCCTCCACAGGAATTCTGTAGTTTTAACTTAAACCAGTTACCACTCTGCTGTCAGGTACACACACACTGACATTAGATGCATTGGATGAAGTTCTTGACTGTGGAAGGGACTTGCACATGAGCAAGTAATAACTACTCCACAGAATATTGCCTCTCCAGTAAAAACAACAACAATTCAAGGCCAAAGTGAAGACAGATCTACAAACCCACTCTGGTGGTTTCATACTTTCATGGGCTCCACGTGCACAGGAAATTACACACCTAATACTCTATGGCAACACGAGAGTAATTGGGTGCCCCAAAGAACAGCAACACATTTAACACCTGGGGCAGTCTGCTGTGATGAAAAAGCTCTAAAAGGTTGTGGTAAGAAAAGGTGGTAAGAAAAACACCATGCTGACAACAGCACATATTATTCTTTGCTGCAACCTGCATCAGCTACATGAGAAGCATTCTGCAATATGCAGAGGCTGTGTCCAGGGCTAAGTGAGGAGCTGTTCATGCTTCCCCAGCTTCTTCACAGCTGCTGAACTGGTTTCTCTCAGTCACATCAGAGAGGTTAATGGGATCACACACTGCAAGACCTTGGAAATCTGAGACATTTAATATTAAACTACAACAGAACAGTAAGTCTGCACCAAAGAAAATTGTCATTATCCGCTCAGTGAAGGGTTTGGAAACCATTTGAGGAGAAGGGACTACACGCACAGCTACAGTGCAAGTGGCACAGAAGGTTCTACCAGCACTGCTGTGGGGAGCCCAGCTACACCTCAGCAGCCAGCAGCCAGCCTCCCCTGCTGCTCCCTGGTCAGCACTGATGCCAGGGCTTAGGCAGGGCACAGGAACTGCTCCACAAGCTGCTCTGCCAAGCAACTACTGCACCTGCCTTTAACATCATCATGAATAAAGGGCTTCTTGTCTCCACCACATGCAGGAAATTATATTGAAATGTAGCACAAATACAATCAGTTACAAACTAGATGCAAAACACAGAAGGCAAATGCTAGATTGCTAAAGAATGTAAAGCAAACCAACCCATCTAATGAAACACCTAACTACACAAGCTAGACTACAGCTAAGAACTGCCCATGAAGAGTTACAGAAAAGCAACTTGAAAATTCCTTTTGTTAAATGAAACACAACCAGCCAGTTTGCAGTGCAAGTTTTACATCGGGAAGAAAATGTCAAGAGTAATTTTTGTCTGTCTCCCTTTTTCAGATCTTTCAAACTGATCAAAATAGGAAAAGCAGAGGGAAACTGTTCTCACTGATGCAGGAGTTGGATAACTATATCCTATAAGTTTTGATTTGCAATTTTGGAAATGCTTGTCAAGAATAAGGGACACAAAAAATACAACAAAAAAGAAAAACCCAATCCAAACCCCACAACAATGAAAGCAACTTGATTTTTCCATTAATTGTTACCATTACTTTAGTATGACTACAGAGGTGCAGACAAGCCAGTATCAGAAGTCACCAGATCCAGTCTCCCCAAATACCAGCAACAATTAAGCAGTGTGTAGAGCCAGGGAAACCACAGTCTTTTATATTGTCTTTTCATACTCTTTCAGCTTGTGATTTTATATTAAGAAGTAAGCATATCCTATATATTTTAAGTCCTCATTCGGTAAAAAAAAAATTAAAGAAAGCTTTATAAAAGTGTTTATTACACTTACAAGCACTTGTAAGCATCGCATGCAAAATACCTAGTTGAGATTTATCTACAAGGCAATTTAGGAAAAAAAAAATGCAACCATTAAAATAAGTGCCGGCATTCATTAATTTCTATTCATAAGAGAGGGAGGACATTTTGATTCACAAAATTGTGTATGCTTTAAGAAATACAGAGGGGGCAAAAAACCCTGACCTCTTTCATAAGTGATGTAAAACCAGACCAAACTGTATTTCTACCAAGCAGTTTAGAAGTAATAAAGTATCTAACTACACAATTGGCACACAGAAAAATCATAGCCACAATACTTCCTGATTAGAATAAAACATGACAGAAGCAGAAAGATTACCACTTGTAAATCATTACTTATGACTTTTTCTTTCTTTCCAGATTTATGGTCTGTGGTTTTCTCAACACTTGAGATATAACACGAGATTAAAAAAAAAAGAGAGAGATAGAAACAGAGTTCATATGCATTTCTAGTATTTCTTCTTTTTTTTGTGATTACATACTAAAAACAAGTTATATGCTGCAACAAAAGGTTTTAAAAACTAGGTGAAAATACTAGACTTGAACACTCTGGGCAAAGAATACCTCTTTCTACTTTACCCTGCTGACAGAAATTTGTTCACATGAAGTATGTCAATATGTTTGTATCCATGCTGTCAAACCATAAATTATATGTTTTTCTAATCGCTTTTGGCCACATCTCTCAGGTGTCATTCAAAATAGGTGTAACTGACAGCAAATACATGACTTCTAATACTGTACAACACAAACAACAGAGTTATAATTTGCACTTTAAAAAAAAAAATCATTAAACATGGCCAAATTGGATTGCTTTGTATTTAACTGTGGTCAAAATGCAATGCATATTGTACTGATTAGGATGCCAATGCAAAACTGTAAATTCAAGAATTCAATTGTAAGAAATATTGTACATAAAACTGCAGAGACACGCAGCAAAGTAATCCAAACAAAACTTTTAACAACATTAACTTCACCTAGACATTCTAGATACAGCTAAGTAAGTATGAAAAGGATAATTTTATCAAGCAGACATTCTGACCTTAATAAATGCATAATGGAACATAAAGCAATTTACCTCCATATACAATACCAAACTGACCAGAACCCAGCACTTCATCAGCAAATATTTGGTACACAGAGCTGATATCCTAATGCATGAAGAAAAAGAAATCACAAATATCAGGAGTCATTAAAATGTTCAGGACCGCATTAGTTATTACTGGCTAAGCTGTAACTATATTTGGCATTCATCAAACTCTGTAAAAGGTACCATCATTACACTGAATGGAGCGGGAAAACACAACAAACTTCCTGAACAGGACCCACTGAGCTGCACCAAAAGCAGGGACATACATTCATAAAACTACCAGCCATGGCAGGTAAGTAGGTTACTTCCTGCATATAACATAGGCTTTACCTACAGTGCTCTGGTGCTGCTTTCCCATCCACACACTGCTACTACAAATTACTTTGTAACACTCACATAAATAGATACCACTGTAATACAAGGCACAGAACTCACCACATTCTCCTGGACCTGGCAATTTGAAACAGAGATGCTTAGAGACAATTCTTCTGCAATAAAGAAGACAAAGCCAAGTAAGTAAATAAAAAGGGCAGATGTTTTCTAGAAAGAGTGGAAAAATGAAAATCAACAAAAACCCTCTACTGACTTCTAACCCAGTATCGATGAAAATGATTTTTAGTGTTATTTTCCAGAAACTTCATGCTCTGGAACTCATTAAATAAATAACCCTGGAAGTTTTGCTGGGAATATTTGTCTTTTTTTGTCCTATTCCTGATTACAAAAGTAGTAGAACAATACAAGGGTGTACACAACAGACAGCTGGAGAACCAAAAGCAACAGCAATTGTATCATAGTCCATTAAATGAATAACAATTTCTGGTAGCAATAAAGAAAAATACAGGCAAGAGGAGCAGGTAGATCCCTCATAGTCAAATGAATGTGGCTTCTTATCTTCTGTGGCACCAAGATATACAGAAATAATGCATAAGGAAAGGAAACAAATCAAAGAAACCGAGTAACAGAATAACTGATAATTTAAAAAGCAATAAAGCCCATACATAATATAAAAAAAAATTCTTTGTTTCATGGATAAACTACAGAAGGCTATCAATCCCTGGAATATAATGGCACATTCAGGAAGTGTAATTTCCAAGTAAATCTATCAGATAAAGAATTCTTCAGTCTGCAGCAGACACTGACGTGAATTTTTCATTACAGGAATAACATTGATGCAAGGGCAAGAAGAGATAGACCAAGAAAGGCAAGAAATACCCTTCACTTTTGACTTCCAAGGACAAAGTAAAGCATCTCAGACTACCAGACATCTACCACTTGGAGTCTGTCTCTCTGAAGGCATTCCAGACCCAACTGGACGTGTTCATGTGTAACCTGGACCCTGACTTGTCGGTGGGGTTGCACTGGATCATCTCCAGAGGTCCCTTCCAACCCTAACAATTCTTTGATGTTATGTTAACTTAAAGAAAAAAAAAAATAATTCATTCATCCACAAGGTAGACAGAAAACACACTACAGACTTACTAGCACTTTGAACAGAGTCTTCATCATCCTGAAGAGAATTCAGAGAAAGAAGATGTCTGATTTTTGCCACCTGTGCTTTATCTCAAGGAAGAATTTACAGAGAGAAGATAGGAACAAATACTAATTCTCAAAGACATCCTGAAATCTGCATCTGAAATATGAACTCGGAGTCTTGCATATGCCTACTGATTATTGACTACAGTCAAGTCAGTACTGAAGTAACTGCACAGAACACAAGGGAAAACAATAAAGAAGTCAGGCAAAAAAAATCCCAAGGTCAACAAAAACTGCTGCAAGGTAAACAGAAAATAAAGATACAGTTTTTGAACGTGTTTAACAGAACACACTGAACCTTTGTCCACAGATGGCTACAAAACACACAATAACTCAGAGGTAAAGAGTGAGTTATTCCTTCCAAATAAATCCATTTTTCTAGTTTCTGAAATGTGCAAGACTAAGGGCTAAGAAGTAGTCACCCGTAAAGAAATCAGTAATGCCACAATTCAATATGCAATCTACAGCAGGTGAGCAGCTTACTTTGTCTCTCATTTTAGCTCAGAATCACCCCACAAAGAAACACCCCACCCCAAACACCAGGTACATGGCTGCAAAGGATTCTTTGCCATGGGTCAGACTGGAAGAACATCCTCATTTCTAACTACTTCTGGCCACAATGTGGTGTAAAATAATACAATATTGCCTTGTGGACACTTTGACACTACAAATTCCCTGCTGCTGCAAGTATTTCAAGCACTAACAATGTCTCCCTCCTCCTTTTGGTCTTTTCATTTAAAAGCACATATTTGAGACATTTTTTTTAACTAAAATCTAATTATCTTAAAGGCTCTTGAGATACATTGCATGATTCACAAATTGTAGGAAGAAGAGGGATGAACAGACATTTTGTGGCCTTCTGAGAGTTTAAAAACCAACCTGAGTTGTCTAAAAATACGTAAATGCCACTCCCCGACTCACAGTAGTTTCTTATACTCCTACAATCCTAAACATACTAAAATACTTCCTCTCAGCATCTACCACTGCAGACCTATTCTCTACCAATGTCAATTAAATGTTATTTATAGCTGAAAAACTATTTGCTTTGAAAAATCAAGTGTCTTTCCAAGTGTGTCAGCAAAAGTAAGCCTTAGGTGCTAGAAAACAAATAGACTTTTGGTGTATACATAGAGAGATATACACATATATATATGAAACTAAAAAATCCATATCAAAAGTGGCATTTTATGTATGTATAAAGCCAGGTACGAGGTACCACCTCACAGGTATGTTTCTTCACTGTAATTAAATACCATTCTAGTACTGGCATTTTATAGTTTACTATTTTAGACCATTGATGCATTTGCACAACGTGCCTTTACCTCAGACTAGCATTTACATGACCTTAACTGTTGCTGATGCAGAGTAGCCAGATATCAGAGAAGCTGATCCCAGAATCTCCTGCAAAATTTTACTGCAATGACATAAAAGAGTAGCTGGAATTCAAAAGGAAACTAAAAAGTGAAAGCAAATCTCAGTACAGAATGAGAATGAATGTTGTTTCAAGGAATAAGGAGATGACTTAAAAGAAAGAAAACAATATATTAAGTTTAGTGGAGCCTTGATAATGAATACAATCCTATGCCAGAGGACAAAAGGGAAGGAAGGTGCATAAAAAGAACAACAGGGTACTTTTTATAACTACCCACAGCTCAGAAAAAGGTTTTTACATCACTGATGGTATTTACATTGCAACACTAACTTCTTTTCTTCTCCTTAGCTACTGACATCTCACAGAATTTAAAAAATACACATATATGTAGGTGCTAACATCAAAAAACATCCAAATTTAGTTCTTTCAAAGTGTATGCATATAATCTGAATATATTTATTTAGTTATTTATAGTAGAAATATCCAATCTGTGCTCCCTTTTTACATCTCTCTGTGTGTTCTTAGTGGTCCCACAATAAAACTCTGCATTCTGCATTCATATTGTGAATCTGATTCTTTGCTACTTTCTGCTACAACAGATTCAAGGATTTGCCCGCCCTCCACAAGCCTGAGGGTCACTTTTTAGAGACTCGTGGAAAATGATGGGCACAATTCAGCAGCTATCAACAGACAACACTTCACTCTAAATCAGCACTTTTCCCAAAGGAATCACTACCATCAGCAGCTTCAGCATACGAACAACAGTGCCTTGTCTGCCTGCTTACTGTGATCTTTTCCTTGTCCTGCAGCAGTGCAAACGCTAGGTTGAGGAGTGACTGGCATCAAGGCCTGGCGAATGGCTTTCTCCCAGCCCTGAGCTACGTCAAGTCCAACTCCAGAGGCAGCAAGAACTGGACTGTGATGAGCGCTGCCATTGTTCTCGCCAACAAAGTACACCATCGTGTCAGTGATGATCTCAAAACAGTAGGGGTTGCTGCCCTGCACCACGTGGGAAAAATCTCGAGGCTGAGTCACCTGGAGAATTTCTGAAAGTGGAATCTCCTGAAGAAAGATATTAAAAATTAAAGAATGAAAATGCACATAATATTTTAATATACTAACACTCATAACTTCAAGCGTTGCGAAGAAACCAAACCAAATATATCAAAAAAACAAAACAGAAACACCAAGCTTCACAAATAAACTCAAACTGCACATAACCATTGCCCACCCAGTTTTCTGAATTCCTATACACAAGCCTAGACCCACCACAGTTCTCTCTATACAACTACTGTTTACTACTCAAACTACATTTATATTCCTCACGAGACACACCCCACTGCATGGGTAAGCGATGCACAACTACAGATGACCATTTTCCCCTTGCAGTTTATACAGCTTAGGCAGAGAAGAGCATGAGGGGGGAAAAGTGGAACAGTAACATTAAGGAAAAGATGCAGTTACACACACTAATCAGTAAGCACTGCTTTGTGCATGGGAATCTTTTTGGGTAAAGATTCTCTTTCATACAGATATTAGCAGATATTATCTGCATACAGATATTATCCTCTCCCTGGTCACTTTAAGACCATGGTACAAGAGTATTACAGAACAGATCTAAGGAAGAAATGGCTGCAAGTTCACACTAGCTGGAGGACATTCCACATCCATGGGAAGGTGCAGGTGCATGTCACTTGCAAGAGTAGTGAACAAGCAGGTGAACACCAGGCAGACATTAGGAGGATAAGAGAGACAGCAGCTGATTGAGATGAAGAGCAATCAAATGTAAAGGCAAAAACTGTGAATTACTCTAACAGCAAAGACAATGATCAGATCTAAGCAGTTAAAACAAGGGATGCAAAGAGGCAAGTGAAAGGACTAAAAGCAGTGATATAATGGAGCAACAAGCAAGGAACATATTTTACCAGCTGTGTTTTGAATGCACAGGGCAATACAAGTATCAGAGAGGTCTGAGAAGAGACTGCATTGGTCAAGATAGGGATGAAAAGGATCTGGGCAAGTTTAGCTGGGTGTACAGAGAAAAGGCTTGATCTTAGAGATGTTAAAAAGAAGAAGCTGCAAGATTTGGACCCCCACCTAAAGGTATAAGACAAGAAAGGGAAAAGTCCTGTTTACACATTCAAAAGCATTTTCTGAATATTCCACCACCAAACACAATCGTACATTGACAATACACTAAGCTTCATTTATAAAAACATAAGACTACACAGTAGATTTTCCTGTAAATCTTGCTTGAAACTTTCAGTTGTACAGTAGGGATTCATTTATTTGAGGAACGTTGAAATACAACACATAAGCATGCAAACTTTCAGTCACTACTCAGAGAACACAAAATTCCAAGCCTTCATTCGACTGGTGGCCAAAGAAATTCTCTGGTAATTGTGAGAAAAGCTTAATATGCCAGGTAATTCAGGGGAACAGTACATGCAAAAATGTAAGGAGAGACATACTCAAGGGAATTAGAGCAGGAGCTGCAAGCAACTTCTCAGAGTTAGTCTTGGTCCTTCTCACTTACACGCTTTGGGCAACAATTAACCTGGTCACAGTTTTGATTCAAAAAGAGATGGGAAAATGGAGATAATACGTGAACTGCTCACAAGTAGATTTCATATCTATAAAGCACTGCATAAATCAAGTGAAACATAATTATTACTCATCATTTATTACCTTGTAATATTTTGTTCCAGATTCATTTTGAAATAGTGTGAGGCATTTGCTGTCCAGTCTCCAGTAATGTCTTTTTCTCTACAAAATGCATAGTACAATTACATAAGAAATAAACCTCTCATATGGCTTTTGCTATCTCATTATTTAAATAAAAAATGTTTTAAATTACTGTGATAATCATTCAAAATTAATCTACAGTTTCATCTTAGACTACAGAAAAGAAAAATTAAACTTTGGGAATAAAGACTTTGTTTTAATTGAAGAAGAAGCTCAAAAATTATTTACACAAACTAGCAAAAGTATCACTTACCTTACAGCAAAAGCAGTGACAACAGGAGTTACTTCATATAGGAAAAAACAGTTACTAGACAGGTTTTACTCCAGGTGCATACTCTCACAAAATATGAATCATTCAAATGTAGTGACAACTGTGGGAGTCATGCTTTCTCCCCCTATACCCTCATACCAAAATTGCAAGGGTTCAAACTCTGAGCAAGCCTTGTTAGTCCTTAATTCTTTTCTCAATACAGTGGCAAAACACACACATTATGAGATTCAAACGAAAAAAATACATTGTGGAGGAAAAAAAAAAAAAGACCAATTAGCCATTTGCTGGAAGTATCCACCAACAAGAAATCTCCCCCCTCAACAAGTAACATGGATTAACTGTTGAATATAACTGCCTTGTAATTTAAGCAGAAAAATATTCCTCAAAACAAGGAAGCTTTTAGAAAGCTAATATGGCTGTATGAATCTAAGATACTTTGCTTGCACCACACTCATATCGTTAAGAAAACCACTTCCATTTTTCTGGGACAAAAATCCAAGACCTTTAACTCTAACTTAGGATGACAGAGTTTGAAATTTTATTCTATTATATTTATACTTTATAAACTTTGCCATATTAAAAGCAAAGGGGTTTGGGGTTTTTTGCCATATTTAAGCAGAGCTTAAATCACTTCGGTCAGGGACAAGCCAAGTCTACCTACAGGAGTTAGAAAGAAAACTAGATCAAAAATGGATTTAACTAAAAGGAATTCCCAGACAGCACCGGGACAGTGGGTAAAACTAAAAGGGTAAACCTCCTTTCGATATATATGCTCTTTATTAATTCATGAATCAGGAAAGACTTTGGAGGAGGGGAATTAAGGAAAGGCTGGTAAGTTACTCAGGGATTCAAGATCTACCCCATATCCTACTCTGAGAAAGGATGGGACCAGGGTCAGAAAGTGTAAAGATGATGACACAGAAACTTCTCATTTTAAAGAGTGAAACATCTTGTTATCCAGGGCGCACAAGAAGCACACAGATCCTGCTGTTCAAATGGACCTGTCTGGAACTGATAGGAAGCCCAGTTGTTTCAGGAATAGGAAACAGTCTGCCATTGCTGAGAATGGAGCCATCAAGGGAAACAGCCGATGTTGTAATGCCCAACACGGAAGTCTCCTCCCATTAGGAAGCTCTGTGAGATCGTTTGGCTGGAGGTACCTTGCTTTGGGTCAGGATACTCCATGTGCCTGGCCTTTTTCAGTTGATGTCATCGAGGTAGCAGCCAGACTGACAGATGAAGAAAATCAAACTAAGCTAAGGTGTTTCATCAGATCACTGTTCTAAGGGGAGGTTCAAAAAAAAAAAAAAAGTCCATGGAAAAACATACTGGTTGTACTGAAAGTTTAAATCAGAGCTGAATACCAGGTCTGCCCTGAACAGTTCTGCTAGAGCTATTCACCTTTGTCTGCTACCTGGCCTTAGTTTTTCCAGAGCCAGCTGATGATAATTGTGACTTTTATGTGGTGTTGGCTGTAACCACACCTAAAATACGCCAGGTATTTATTTTGGACTGTGATAAATACATCTAGGTATTACAAAACAGTACTTTAAGGAAACTGGTTTTAAGGTAGTTTCACAAAGACCATTTACAGCAGTCAGTTTAGGTGACAATCACAAAAAGTGGAAACATTACAGTAACCTGAGCTGCCTGTTATCACCTCTTGATTTCATCAGAACTTAAATAACTTTGCTTCTCTAAATTCTCTAAGTCTTCTTTAATCAGATGCTACAGAGATAAAGAAAGCAGAAGTATTTCTGCTGCCTTTCATGGACAGTCTCAATATGCCATAATGTTCTCCATGAGATCTGTCAACTTCTTAAATTAATCCTTTTCATTCATCTACCAAAAAACAAGAGGATTCACTTCCTCCCATCAGACAATACTAAGGAACCCTGCTATTTTGCCTTGCCTTCCTCCTCAACACACAAAACCAAGTAGCTTGCCTACTCAGTTAAGAGCTCATTACTGGTAGCACTGGCAACAAACAACACAGCTGTTTTGCAGGATGCTGGCATACCCAAGGACATACAGTCAAGCCACAACTCAGAGTGAATTGCTACAGGAATTAAGGGCTCCCATAGCAACACAACTATTTGCAAACACCTAGATCATTAGAATAATACTCTCAACCATTTCTGTACACATAATATTTTTATGATTTCCAGCTTTTCATGTAGTAGAATAGAAAAAGAGACACAAGTATTTAATTCAACTACTAAAGAGAAAGGAGAAATACAAGCAAATTATTCCAAGTTACCTTCTCAGGAAAGTTGAAATACTACATATGCAATTCATTTGAAGCAATGTGGAGATGCTTTTCCTTCTTAAAGCGGAGAAGGAAAAGTACAGTTCAATCACCATATGAAAAATTTTGAATAAATTACAGTTTTTCCCTTGAACCAGATTTCTTTATAATGAACATCACAGCTAAGTTCTTTCAAATGATACTCTAAATCAGAAATAAAATACACTAGTTTAGAGAAATAACTTAATTTAGGAAGAAACTAAAGTAACTGACCAGGTTGTCTCTACTAGTATAGTGGACCATCCATCCTTCTTTCACCATTGTACTGCTCTTCCTCTTCGTGTGTTTGATTGACTGTACAACTCGCATGAGAGGAATATTATTGCTTGTTGAAGGACTAAAAAGGAGATACAACAGTTTAATATGCAGCAAGTTAAAAGACAACAGTACTGCAATTATACTCATTTTACCCATTCAGTCCACAATTTTCAGGAACAGACACCTTTTCTTCCCAGACAGATTTAACTGATGGATGAATTTGATAAGTCATCTGAGCTCCTACTAGCTCTCCTAGGGCAAGTATTGCAGTACTCAAGGAACAGGGAAGAAACACATTGGAGTAAGGACACCTACAGAAATCATCTTCTCTCAAAACAATCTGCTGAGACTGCTGGTCTTTTATGCTATTTTACACCACAGAAATGTAACTAACATCAGCAAAACTATAATTTCTTCTTGTCTATGTAAGTTGATTATGCTGCTTCATAATATTGTTGTTAATGAAGGCCCCTATCAAAGCAAACTTTCAACTAAAGAAAACATAAACCAGGGCATTAAATCACAACTGCACTAGAAAATTCTATCAATGCTAAGGTATATTAACTGTCCTACAGACAAGGGTTTGATAATTTCTAATACTCTGAGAGAGCCATTAATTAAACATACAGTTTTTTTAATAGCACTTAAAATGAAGCCAATCACTGAGGTGCCTGCGTAACACCAGAGCTCTACATGTGGCACTAACAGACAGATCTGTAAACACACATTGTGAGGCAGTTTCAAACCAAAAAATATAAGGATGCTTTAACATGGCGGGCTGTTACACTACAGAATTGGCTACAGGATGCTGTCATGCCAAAAACCTGAATTGCTTCAAATCCGATTAGAAATAAATGGAAAAATCCTACTTGGAGGCAGATGTTGCTTCCCACTCAGGAGATCCTTGAGCTATAAACGACTGAAAGCTGGAAGGTGTCGTTATATGCTCTCCCTCACAAATTTGCTACTAACCCCTGAGCTACAGTGATGTTTAGTTTGACCAAATACAACTGCACTTATCTTATTAAGAATGACTACGAAAATCAAGATGACCCTACTCAGTATAATAGAGAAATAAAAAGATCAAATTTGATTTAAGGAACTATGTTAACAGTTATTGGATAAAAGACTTCAGAAAAATCACCTTGAAGATAAATAAAGCAAACTATTGCATAACATGCCCAGACTAGGATGACAATATTAAAATATCCCAATTAATGCCTTTTAAATCCACACATATATACCAGTAACTAAATTAGGCTCCAGTCAGAGACCTTAAACACGCAGTAGCCTTGTTAAGCTGTAAATTTTATCCTGCTTTGATAATCTGGTTGGATTTCTTCAATAACTGTCATAGCATAACTTTTCCAATTCGAAGAGACTATATTCTTTTAGTCTATTTATGTTTCAAATTTTCTTGAGAGAGAACTTCACAAAGTATTTTCAAGCTAAAAAAAAAGAAACCTCACACAAAAGGAAAATACTCTTTCAGCAATAAAACTGGGCTAATTGGAAATGTTTTGCTCACAATATTAAGCAACATACATCCTGAGCAAAGAAAGCCATCCTATAACTTACCTGATTGTTTTGACAGCTTCCTCATCTTTGTCTGCATCAAGGTCAGATGGATCCATAAAAAAGATTTTGTCCTCTGGAGGAGAAGGCTCTTCAGCATCATCTAGAACTCGACTACCATCACTGTTCATTTCACTGCTATCAACTTCCATTGGCATATCCAAGTCCTGGCCTGGGCTAGCAGGTTCTGGAAACAATACAAGTCAGACATTATTTCAAACACACAACTAAAAAAATTAAAATGTCCTCCAAAACCCACCCTTTTTTTTTTTTCAGTTCACACTTACGGAAATAAACATAAAACTACAATCACAATACACAAAATCTTCACATTTTTGCTATAAGATGCAGAGTATGCTAATGAACATTATCAATTTCATTTTGCTAAATGCCAAGGCAAGAGAGACCCAACTAAAACACGAACCATACTGAAAGAAACAGAGTGAAAAACTTAAAGTCTAAATCTAAATCTCATTAAGCAATTTTGTTCCACAAGTAATCAGAACAGAGTAACCTTTCGATGGCTAGAGATGACCCAGAGAACTATTTCTGTGCAAATGAAATTCTCCATAAACAGAAACCCAATTCTGCTCTCCCTGCTTGCAGTCCATAATAAGAAAAGTAAGAAAGAAAAGGGAGGCTGTGGAATTGCAGGAAAAGAGAAAAGCAGAACAGATCCTATTTACCTCTGATTTTCTGCAGGCAGAAATTTAGTGTTTTCAAAAGCCATACAACTGGTACTGTGGAAAACTTAGAATTAAGACATAAAAATATCTTCATCTGTAGCCTTTTTATGGTTGTTTTTTTGTTTGTGGGTTGGTTTGTGGGGGGTTGTTTGTGTGTTGGTTTTTTTACCTAGGGTGAGTTGAACTAAGAGTGGGAGAAAGAACAAAAAATAAATTGCTCCTTATGTCTTCAGAAGAATTACGTGAAACCGTAGTTCCCAAACTATGGGGCCTTCAGCACCTTAGCATCACAAGGGCAGTAAAACCAGGCTGCAGCAACATCATGTTGCACAGTGCTGTTCACAGCCACCAACCTCAAGATCCAGGAAAGAGCCTGGGAGCTGGAGAAGGCTGCCATGAACAGATGGGATATACTGTGCAATGGCAACAGACCCACTTAGCTAACACAGCTGCTGCCCAAGCCTCTGAATCAAGTTGTACAGTTTGATGCGGTCTGCTCCATGGCACCAATTTTGTTTCACTAAAAAATGTGTCACAAGGCAACACAACCACAGAATGGCTAAAGTTGGAGATTTTTAAACGTCACCTGGTCCAACAACCCCCCAAGTTCATCTCTCCAGTCTGCTGAAGTCCCTCTGGACAGCGGCACAACTCCTCTGTCTTATCAGCCAGTCCTCCCAGTCATGTGCAAACCTGCTGAGGGTACACTCTGCCCCATCAAGATCATTAATAAAGATGTTGAACAGGACTGGACCCTTTGCTGGCCCCTGGGGTACACCATGAGTTACTTGCCATTGATAGCTACTCTCTAGGTCCACCCATTCAATCAGTTTTTAATCCCTATCTGCTCACCTATCCCATATTTCATCAGCTTAACACTAGTCTAAAACCTATAAAAATACTCTAAACATTCTTCCACAAAGTGTTCCTCACACTCCTGTTTTGATTCTGCAGGGTCAATTCAGAAAGCAGTCCTACTTCATTGACGTTTCCAGAACTTGAGGTGGAGTTCTTTCTTTTGGTTTGGCTTGGCCTTTTTCTCCTTTCTCTTTTATCTCAAACATCTCAGCTAACTCTGGCCAGTAAAAATCATGGATATGAGAAAGTCGTAAAAAATGGTACGTATCTTCAGATATTAATGTTTTAAAGTATATAATTCGTGGTGAACAATGAGCAGACTGATCACAACAGATCTTCAAATTTTGTACATTGGGGTGGCTTCCAGGTTTTTCATTTCCATTGAGCAATACCAAGCAAAGCATAGTGAACTTGTCAAGACTGATTAAGTGAAATTTAAGTCACCAGAGTGTTTTACAGTGAATCCTTTTCATTTTCACTGACCTCAGTGAAAACACTGGCAAGATAAATAAAAAGATGTCAAATATTCAGAGATGAGGGAACTAAATACTAATGCATCTTTTTCAGCCTCAAAATATTTCTCACTATTTGAAAGCGTGTTTCTCATCTTACCTCCATTGAAAACAACTTCTCCAAGACAGTCTCGAGGTACTTTAGGTGCACAGCGTTTGTGACAGTTGAATCTGCAATCTAAAACAGCAGATAAATAAGCCCATGATACCAGAACCTCACTCCCACCCAGACACTAACATTTATCAGTCACTTCTTTCAACAAAAACTTCAGTTCAGATTCATACATTTACATGTAACTGAAGACAGCGCCAATGAGGTCACCTTCAGGAGGAAATTAACAATCTTGTCCTTATGTCACATGTTGATTCGTCCCACCACTATTTATTATGTCAGTACTTCCCCTTCCAGTACAAAATGGTTTGCTACTTGTGTAGCTTTTTCTGCAGCTATTTTTTCCCTCATGATGTAATTTCTCCCATTCTTTCATTTGCTCCACATCCTTTTTTCCATTGCTATATGATTTAACTGTCTCATCTCTAACATTCTTCCCCACCTGCCAACTAAGACTTGCAGACATCAGAGGCCTCTACGATCACAAAACTACATCAGAGCAAATACATTCTGCAGTAAATCCTGAAGCCCAGTTCCCCTCTCATCCAGGTTACAGATTTGCCTGACTACTCAAGCTCCATTCCTTGCTGACACAGGGCAGACAGAATAACGTTATGTCCAGATTTGGCCTGATGTGGAGATGGAATCTCACCTGGATGTGTGCCATTTCTGCACCTGAGGTATCAGACACAGCCTACTGAACAAAGCCCACCATGCAACATTACTGGTACTAACAGGAATTTCCTTTATTAGTAGCATCCCTGTGATTTTCCACTCCATCAACACCACAAATTTCAAAACTCCCTACTGCCCCCACAACTGTTTTCAAATTGATAATTTAGCCTCTATTTGCTATTCAAAGCAAGCTCAATGTGTTTTTCTCTTCAGCCCAGACAAGAGAATAACCATTATCTCTCTATTTTCAGTAGCAGAGGGGCCAAATTCTGGAGCAGAATACAGTACTGCTCAGCTTCTAAGTGCCTAAAAGGATGCATCCTAGGAGACCCATGAACAGTCTTTTTTACAGCCATGGCTTCAGTCCATATTATGGAATACAATTACTTCACTACTTTAAAGGAGGCTGGAAGAAACAGAGACATTTCAAATCCTGTCAGGAAACTAGAAGACTGAGTCTATGCTCATAAATTAAACTACATTCAGAAACATTCCTGGATACAGCAATGCAATTCTCTAGTCTAGTAAATAGCTACAAACATCCTCTAGCATGCTTTTGGCCCACAGAATTAGCATAATTCCAAACAGTTCCAAGGTCTAGCTCATAAACCAGAGCATCCAATGAAATTGCTCCAAACAGGCAGCCTGCATAGAGCCACCCAGGCTGGGATGCTAAAACTTGTTCATGAACACGGGTCATTCTGTCCCAGCTGATCTCAGTGTCCAGGAATGTTTCTGGGCACATTTAATTTATTACCACAAATACAGCCTTAGCACCTCAAACATCATCCTCAGAGCCCAAACAGCAAACAATTAAATGAAGAAACCCAGGGTTCTTATGGGTAATCAGAAACACAAAATCACTAAAAGACCCCAAACTCGGTGAATGTGCACAAGAAGTTGAAGGGAAACCTTAAGAATCTGTAGGAGAAGGCAGTATGAAAATATTTTAACTGCTTGATATAAATTCCTGATATATTGAAAATAAGTACAGGATCTTACTGCATAAATGGAGGCCTAACAAGACACTTATTTCTGTTCTGCACATATACATAGCATTTCCCTAGGCTTGTTTTCCATGCATAAATGCTTACAGTATGCATACAAATAATCTTTTTATCCACTGTCATTCAATTCCCTGAAACTGAAGTGGTAGCCCTCTTTGTTCAGCTGGATACAGACACAGCAATTGCATATGGCCAGCAGCATCTCTATGTTAAAACCACAAGGCATCTTTATCAAGCCCCATTATTTTTGTATCATGTGTATCCAAGAGACACGCTGACTGGAAAAAATATCAAAACCACTTCAGGGTGCAGACTTCAAACAGACTACAAAGACTGCAAATAACAACAGAAATGAAAGATAACTACTTCCTTACTTACATGAGACAGCAGTGTTACTAGTCAAGAAAAAGTTAACACAGCTTTAAGTTTACAATTTTTTCTCTCCTCTAATAAAGCAAATTGAAAATGTATTAGATGACCTCTCAAAAAGCTGATCTTTGATACTCCTGTTTGACAAACTCACATGAGAGAAACGGAAACTCCTTTCCATATTAATGTTTATGATTCATCACTAGACCTTTGTTTCCTGCAACAAAGCTGACAGATCTGTACTAACTAGTAATAAAAAGCCAGAAGATGATTACACTAGTTATGCCCTAGGAATCACATGGAAGAGCCTGAGAACTGAAGTCTTTTTCAGAAAAATGTACAATGCATGCACAGCTTACAACAATGAAAGTGAGGGCTGCTGTGATCTTCTGAAAATTATGCAATTTTTCAAAACTTACACTTCCTTATTTTGCAGCGAACAGCCACCTAAGTTGCAATCAGTTTTAAATACAAGACCTTTACGGAAATTTACTGCTACAGCAGAAAATTAAATGTTTACCTTTACACTGCATCCCTTGGCGAAAAAGGCCCTTAAGCAGCCGTTTGCAATACTGGCAGATGGTGGGACGAGTGTAAGAGTGAACAGCAAATGTGTGTGGGACCTTCACTCTGCAAAGCACCATCTTATCCATCCAGATGGGGCGGCCACTCCAAGAGGGAATCCTCTTACTGGGTTCTGGGCAGCAACGCTGGAATAAAGATGGAATACATAATTTGCACCAGAACAGTTCTACTGCCATAACTGCTTTGAAAAGTCACAGCATTCAGGTGAACTGGAAAAAGGCAAAAACTGCACCCATTTTTAAAAAGGACAGAATGGACAAGCCCGGGAACCACTGACCTTTCAGCCTCCCCTCTGTGCCTGGGAAGATTACAGAGATCTTACCAGAAGCTATGTTAAGCACATGAAGGACAGGGAGGTGATTCAGGACAGCCAGTGGCCTTCCATGATAGAGTGACTCCATCAGTGGACAAGAAAAGGACTACAGATGTCATTTATCTGGAATTCTCTAAAGTCTTTCACATGGTCACTATACCATCCTTCACTCTAAAATGGAGAGATGGATTTAATGGGCAGTTTTAGGAGAATAAGGAATTGGCTGGATGGTCACATCTAGAGGGTAGTGGTCAATGGCTCAGTGTCCTGATAGACATCAGTGACAAGTGGTGTCCCTCAGGGTTGATACTGAGCTATTAAATGTTTTTACCAATGACAGACAGTGGGAGCAAGTGCATCCTCAGCAAGTTTGTGGATGTCACCCAGCTGAGTGCTGCAGCACTCAGGCACACTGGAGGGACATGATGCCATCCAGCAGGACCTGGATAAGCTTAAGAAGTGGGTCCATATGAAACTTATGCAGCCCAACAAGGCCAAGTGCTGGCGCTGCACCTGGCTTGGGGCACCTCCCTGTGTGAACACAGGCTGGGGATTAGTGTCAGCCCTGCTGGGAAGGACTTGGGGCTCCTGGTGGATGAAAAAAAGGTCAGTGGGGTTGTAAGGGAGGTGTTGGCTCTGAAACGACCAGACAAGAAAGCAACCTGGCCAAGAAGCTTTAAGAGGACATTCTGGTATTGTAAAACAAAACCATGAAAACATCAGATGGAAAAGCCTTACAGAAAGCAGGAACTTATGTATGTACCTTTATTTCCAAAGAAGATAAAATGCTAGAAATTCACTCATGACATTTATTTTTTCAGGAACCTGACAAGGTTCAGACAGCACATACAAACCTCCATACAGAGAGTAAAATGGAAAACTGGAGGCAGGCAAACCAAATTCCAATCACCATCTCAAACTGTCAGTTTTTTAAGGCAAGGTACAACATGCTGGATTAGCTTACTAGATTAGGCAAAAATATTTAGAAAATTCAAAAATTATTTTGAAAATTAAACCCCCTCAAAAAAATTCTTTGAGATGAGGTTAAAAGAAAAACTTTAGCAATTAAACCAGAAAAGGCACTGAGTAAAATGAAGAGGTATCAAAAAGGTATTAAACATGCACACAGAAATCATAAAGTTAAATTCTGTGATAAATGATTAAAATTCTATGTTCATTGAATAAATCGTACCAGTAGTCATAAACATCAAAATAAATATTTTTCATTACTCAAGACTAGGCTTTTAATAGCTTCTAGCTAAAAAAATTGTATTCTTGAACTAGACTACATGATTTGTATTTTAAACTGCATTAAGAATAGTTATAGTGTAAGGTAACAGATGATTAGAAAAGACTAAGGCACAAACAAATGGATCTAATCACTGCCTGTCCTGTCTTATGATCCCAATATAGTTGGGATATACTTGATCATTGATATTTGTTATGTAATTGATAGCCTCTCAGCAATCATCATAACAAGGAATTACTATGGAAGTCTGTTTTTACTGTAAGCCCTTCATCCCCTACACTATCCTGGATATGGTTTGGATTAACTCTGTGAAAAGCTTAACAGGAGATCAGGAACACTCTTCTCCAGTATTAAAGCTTACAATTTGTACTGCTTTGGGCAAGTAACTAATCTATGCTGATACAATAATTATAGAACAGATCTGTATTATTAAGAAGGCAAGATGTTTTATAAATCTGAAGCCAACGTTCTCAAGATTTCATATATCCATGAGTGAAAGGCTAATAACAAAATTATATATAAAACTTCTAATTTATTCCTGTTTCATCTCTCACAGTAATAATAAGAGTAAGTGTTACAGTCTAAGGATTACAATATTTTAAAATTCACAAAAATCTATCATAATGGTTAAGCTTGACTCCCACATACGCATCACGAGCCACTTAAAACACTATCTAGTTCTCCACAGGTTAAAGAATTTAAACCAGAAATTGCTTCTCCTTTCACATTACATACTTCTTCAGAGGCAGAGGATGTGTGTTCAGCTTGTGCTGGTCTTGGAACTGAAAGCCCTGCTCCTGGTAAAGACACGTTAGACAGGCGCCTCTTTCTCACTCCACTGCAGTTGTTTGGAATCTTGAAGGCACATCGCTTATGGTAGTTTAACCCACAACCTGGAAGAGGAGTTTGTTTATTCAAAAAACCTCTCAACACTCAAAGTAATAAAAACAGCACTAATATTTTGATAAAGCAGTTTTAAAAAGATGAGCCAGGAAAATGATAAAGGCAGAAATAGACTGTTGTGTCAAATTCTCTTATTTTAGTGTTCTTGATGAGATTCACAGAAACAGCTTTTTCTCCAGTAAGCTCAGTTCTAGTAACAAGGTCTAAGACTTGGAAGCAGCTGATCTCCCACCACCAGGAGGCTTTCATCACTCCCTCACTTCAGAGTACAAGAACCAAGAAGAATTCAGCGAGAAGGCAGCGTCAGTACCTGACAGCAGGCTGCAGAGTGCTCCACAGCCAGCTGGATGAAAGCCATAAGGAAAGGGATTCCCCTTTGGGAATCTCTCCAAACTATGTGCTCCTTGTACAAAGAACACAAGGTTGTAAGCTAGCTATTTTTTTCAAAGTGGTAAACAACAACACTTCTAAAGTCATTAGCCCAAGGTCACGAACAGTTTGCATTAATGCCAAGATCAGACCTTGGGTTTTCCAAAGCACAAACCATTCCAGCTATGAAATACTGTATTTATCACTTGCCAACACACCAAACAATACAATTCCTTCCTCATCTTATATAGGTATACACACACACACAAATACACTAACTATCATAGACTTACCTTCACATTTTAATCCTTGTCGTACCAAACCCCAAAGCATCTCTCCGCAGTAGTCACAAAAAGTAGGAGCCTTGTAGGAATGCACATAAAGCGCATGAGGACGAATCTGGAAATCTTCAACTGTAGCCAAAGCTTTTAAAAAATTACAGTAAGTTATGGCTCTTGCCACAGGATCAACAAGGATTTATGGAAAGAACATGTTTTAAAAATGGCTAATTAAAGAACACTAACAATCTATTTAGAAATCAACATTTTACTGTATACCATTTCAATATGCATTTAGGAGACTACATAGTTTTCAGTAAACATTTTTATTGAGGAAAAATATCCATTGAACTCTGTAGGTTAATGGCCCCAACTAATTAACAGTATGAAAACCTCACTAAGCTGAAGGGAGGCACAACAAGCTTTGCTAAAAGCAACAGTAAACGTTTGAAAGAACAACTTAACTTTCAAGCTGTTTTGTAACCTACAAAATTTTCAAAAAAAGTCAGTTCTACAAGACAGATTTTTATCTTCTAAAGGACTTTTATAGTAAAAGCTTATTAGATGAAACTCGGTGTATCAAAACAGAACTGTGGATAAACTTTCCACAGAACACCAAAATATTCTTCTCCTTAAACAAGCATAGATATATTTAAATTATTTTTGTCCTGTTTCTTTGAGGGGAAAAAAAAAGATCATCAACATTACCTTGCCCTGATGGCTACTACTTTTTTATCAGATACGTACTAACATTTCCTATTCAGATTTTTATTTTTAAAATCCTATTGAAAGAGATTTACTCCTAAACATCTCCTGAATACTCCTAAAAATTCTACTGAAAGGCATTCAAAATGCCTCAGTTTTGGGTGGTCTGTCTGTCTGTAAAGGAACTGTCAGAGATTGCCAAGAGACACACAACAAATTTTCCAAATACACTATTCACCAGAAGCAATGAAAAGCTCAAAATAAGATGATCAATTACTGAACATCTTACACGTGCCTTGAAATGCGGCCAAGGACTCAGCCTGACAGCTATCAAATTCATACTTTATTGACCAAGTTTACAAATCTGAGCTCATGACAATCAAAAGGTCTTTCTTCCTAATATGTAGCCTGAGTTTGTCACTTTATCCTCAAAGACTTAAAAAGCTGCTCAATACTAATCCAGCTTTTATTTGTAGTTTAACTACAGCTGACTTTTGATTGAATTTGACAAAGTATTGATCAAACACATAAAATGACAATCAGGGCTGGGGTTATTTTATCCTTGTTAGTGGTTAATAACCATCAATCCAAGGACTATATTGTTTAAAGAGATCGTTTTTTAAGAACTACAATAACCTGCAAAAGTCTGTTTTTATAGGCAGGATTCAGCAACAACATTTATATGAAGTCTTATGACAGCGTAAGTCATCAACAGCAAAAGCTACAGAACAAAAAGACAGATACAAGCAAAAGAAAATCCACAACAGCTGGAAGAACAAATTCTGAGTCCTACCTGCATTTCACCTTAAACAATTTTAAAAATTAAAAACTGATATTGTTATACTTATAAATTCCCATTTGTATAATTCAGATTTATTTAGAATAATAAGCCTGAAGACGATTAAAACAGAACAATGAAAAAATAACAAAACTGATTACTGAAGCATCAGTGACACTTGGACTTTCTTGGAAACATCTACCCTAAAGTATACGAGACTTAAGTGAAAAAGCTCAAGGCAGGCACGAAAACAATGCTCCATGAAGTTCTATTTTCCTTTAATCTACTGAATAAAGACTTCTTCCACTGTTACGATAATACCTACCAGAGAGTACAACCTCAACAAGGTCTCCTTCATGTATCTCTTCTGCTGATGTAATTCGCTGCAAAATATTATCTGAGTTCAGGTCATGGCGGAACAGGAGAATTTTGTCATACATGCCAAAGAAACCACACTCTGGGAACTGCAACAGAAATCAAACTCTACATGAATACATGCTCTTTGATAATCCTATACATCTATGTTTGTAATAACAGCTACAGAACTCAAGGGTTGTAAATGTTTCATGGTAACAAAATTAATCTGCTTATTTCTGAGGAAATAAAGCGTTTTCTGAAAATTTCTATTTTTTTTTAAACCTGAAAAAAAGAAGTGTTAAGGTTTTTCCTTCTTTGGGTTTTTAATCTCTCTGACCTGCATGATCAGTCTGGCAAGTAAAAGCCAATGCAGGCCTGTAACTTGGATACTACCATCTATAACCTTTATTTCACAGGTATTCTGGTCAGGCAGCAGCACCTGCCACACTTTTCTTGAGAAACAAGCCAGTTAAGAGGCTCCATGCCATTGATCTACAACAGTTTAGATCTACAGATATGAGCAATCATGAGTAACAAACTCCAGAGGACGCTGCTTCAGCTTCAACACTGGAGGACTCTATGACCTCCAGTGATCTCTTCCAACATTACCTACTTTCTGTGAAAAGAAAAACTCAAATCCCCACAAGGACAAAAAAAAAATCCATATAGGAAACAGATACACTAAATAACATGCCACTTTTCCAGGACACATCACTGAAAAAAGCTCTCATTCTGTATTTTACCAACTCTTCAAAATACTGTCAAATATGAGTAAAACTTCTTAAAATGAAAACTTCTTAAAATGGAAAGCTTAAAAGTAAACAGTTCTTGGGGAAAAAGAGCAGGAACAGACCCTGAAGAGGAATGAGCAGCACTCAAGCAGCTCCTTTGACCTTTTGGTTAAAACCAGATTTCAAACTTGAGATGGGAACACTCACGCAGAACAAAACAGGAAAAATGTGGGAAAAAAAAACATGGAAAAGCTCAGAAGAAACTTTTAATTAATGAGGTAAGTTAGTAATTTATATGTTACACAGTCAGTACGTATCTAAACTGGATGAAGCTTGTGGTATATTAATTGTTCTTAACTAAAATCAAAGATTTGTTCTACCAAATCAAAAACATAACGAAGGTATCATATCCATCATGCCCATTATTTTCACACTTTCTTCCCATTCAGAGAAAAAAACAATGTCCTCTTTACAGCAGCAATTTTATCTTAAATATCAAGTTGGTCTTCTCAGTTTTGGTGTGTACACACTACAGAACTACATGACACATAATACTGTGTCCATGCTCCAGAAAGCATGCTATCTACCTTGGACAGTCACAAAAAGAGGCAGAATTTGTACAATTTAACTCTTGCAAAAGCAAAAGACAGAGCTGACAAATTTATACTGACACATAGGTATTTAGTCCACAGCAATAAGAAACTGATTTACTGGGCTGATGCCAAAGCAGCTGGCTGCTTCCTCTGTCTCTCAACTCACTCTCAGGTTTCCTACATAACATAGCAAATATCCAAGAATATTCTGAAAATCACATTTTTCCAATTGCCCAAAGATCATCTGTAATAAGAAAGAAAATATAAAGCTAAAGAATTTGCTGTGCTGCCCAAATATGTGTCTCAGTATCCCTGCAAGTATGCACAGGACCTGACTTTATATTCAGAACACACAAAGATACAGAGACTAGTAATTCCTCCAAGGGAACTGACATTTCTTCATACCTGAAATCATGTCATAAACTTACTTTAAGCTCTAACCCAAAATCCCACTGTTCCTTGATTGACAAGAAGATATATTTACATTATTAAAGTAAGTGCCCTGAAGTTTCATTCTTTGATACACTGTTAACGTCTGTTAATTGCATTATACTGCTGAAGAACTTAATTCTAACAAAAGGGATATGAAATCAACATTACAACAGTATATATCTGCCTGCAGATACACATGACACTTTTTAACAACACCAATATTAATTTCAGCTGCCAGGAGGGACAACTCATGACTCAGGGAATCACGTGAACTATCGTCTCTTCGTATTAAGTTCACAGAACCACCTACGAACCACAGATTTTAAGGAAGCCTTTAAGATATTTCACAGGTTTGAGTCTCCTTCTTTTGATAAAGATATGTCTTTCTCTTTTCCTTTTTTTTCACTCTTTAAGACCATAACCCTGTTATGCAGCTGCCAGAACATCCCTACACATAAGCTCACACCTCAGTAACCAGAGGTCACATAATCACCTGCCTAGCAGCACTTATCTTAATTGCTATGACAAAATATATTCTGCCTATGCACCATTTACCCATTCTCATGTACAAATCTTGGATTTATTAAAATGTTTTAAACATACTACATTAATTTTCATTACTAAAAAGCATTAGCTGACAAAGTAACAGAGGAACACTCAAGTCCTATTTGTGACAGCAAGTGTAATCATTAAAAATGAGATATTACATCCCTTAGAAAGCAGCATCAACATTAATCCAAAGTTTGTAAATAACATTATAATACCTATAATTAAGATTTTGGTTTTCAAATAACTTCCAGACAAAGGCAAAATTAATTTCCCTGGAGGAGAAATACTGTGAAAAAAGCAAAATCATCTATTACAGATTGTTAGAACTGTTGATATCAACACCCTCATTTGGTTCTCCATTAACTATATGCACGTTTTAAGCTGTGTATCATGAATGCATCTCATGTCGTCATGACATGATTTACTTTCCTGTTCTTCCAAAACAAATATACATACACATAGAAGAAGTGACTGAAAGGTTGTCTGGTTTTGTAACTCTAACATTTAACCTTCTTAAAAGGTATTTCTTCTATTTACAAACTTGAGCTTTATGAGTGACTTCTAGACTAAGATGCAGAATCACAACCTCTGCACTAACAAGGGAATAATCTATACTAGTATGGAGTACAAGAATTCTCTCATTACACACAGACTCTACACAGTTTCTATAGTATGTGACAAGACTGTACCAGGACACATTTTTCCAGGCATTGTGCATGCCTGATTTCCATTTCTGAAATAATAATTCCAAAAGCTAAAAGGAGGAGAAAAGACATAACCTGTTCATTGGTATGGAGCGCTTCAGCTGCCAGGTTTTCCTGAATCCATAAGAGGGACAGGCAGTAGCTGAGGAACTTCACAATAGCTCCTTTACCTGTCCTGCCTGTGAGGGGCTTGTGTGCACATGCATAAAGCAGCATAGAGGAAAAATGCAGGGGAGGGCAGCCCACCAACACCCTGGCCAGGACCTCACAGGCCCTTCACAGGAGCCATCAGGCCACCAAAGGCCCATCTCTAAATGCCAAGGGAGCACAGAGAAAGAAGAGCAGGTAGGAACCCAAATTAAGAACTCCAGGGAAAAAGTACCCTGGCCTTCACAGAACACACCTAGACCCAGTTTCCACACATACATTGATCAGGTCAGTCAACACTGGAACACCTTTTGGCCTGAGAGGGATTGTGGTCCAGTGGTATGGTACAGATTATAAAATGCTGAGAAATTAGGGTTGTACAATACCTATGGAATGTTTAAGGGAGGAAACAAAGGCAAGGAAAGAGGTGATTCAGGGAAGAATAAACGTGGGAAAAAAGTCAAGGGATAAGAAGATAAAAGAGGCTGGTCATCTGTAAACAGGGGTTGGTCAGAACAATTGCCTGATCATGCCCTGTGCATCATCAGCACAACCCATCCTCTATTCTCATTAAATTCAATTTCTAGCTATTTTCTTAATGATTTTCTCTCATTCTGAGCGTACGTGTGCGTATGGTGGAGTCTGACTGCCAGGATTTAGAGCAACAGGACCCTGTAATGTCAGTGACTGGAGAGGTCAGAGTAAGTGAAATCAAGAGCTTGAATAACCAGGTGTCAGTAAGTGGAAAGACCAAGATCCAGCAGCTGCTACTAGGCAGAGAGTGCTTGAAGGCAGCTGCTGGAGACACACTTTTTTTTTTTTGTTGCTGTTTTTACTGGTGGGTGAGTGGGTATTTGCCTGTACGGTTTTTTCCCCACTACCAGACCTTCATCCTGAACCACCAGAGACTGACACAAGCATGGGACTGCTGGTGCTGTTCGTGTCCATGTGAGTGCTCACAGACACACACTGTTGCTGATCTGTTTGGGTCTGTGTGTATACATGTATGTGTTGTCCACCAGTATCCAAATGCTAGTGCCTATCGGGTATATGTGGTCAGTCATGCTGTCCGTGGCTGCACATAGGGACGGAGCTGCAGCAGCCTCCAAATTCAATCATACCTAATAAAATTTTTCGAGTCAGATGAACTAATCCTGCTCTTTCCTTGCACACTTCCCTCCCACCCTCACCAGAAAAAATTTCCCAGTTACAAAAGAACAGACCCTACTGGGAAGATGCATGCCTCCCAACTCCTTTCCACACGCTCTGGCTCAGATTCCTCTCCTCTGCCCCCACTCCAGCCCTGTGCACCCAAGCCATGGAAGCCCTGGCTGGCTGCCCTCCCCAGGGCCAGCTCTGATGAGCTGCAGGTGGCCCAGCACAGCCCTGTCAAAGGCACTTGGCCGGGCCTCAATGCAGGGAACAATCAGCTCCAACCAAGCAGCTTGGCTCCTTACAGGCGTGCGGCGCCCTGCTCTCTCTTCCGCTCCCCAGTCCATTTGGGAATACAGCATTCCTTGCTAGCACCTTGGCCAGAAGGCTATGTGCAGACTGCTGGCCAAGAATAACCTCATCGATTAACAGGGGTTTTATTTCAAGTGGTATCTTTTAACAGAATTTTTACGCAAAACCTAAACTATGTTCAATAGTTGAACTATATTCAAGTTGTACACTACCAAATTCTTCTCTCTTGTACTACAGCAAAGTACAGCTTTTATAGCCTTCCTTATGCTCAGTTACATGAAGCTGTTAAGGAAGAACATTATCCAGTTCCTTTGAAGTGTTAAGAGCTCATAGTGTAAACTTGAAAACAAAACTCAAAGGAGAATTTTTTAAAGCCTGTTTTATCTTATGGGATTATACAGCTATTACTTTCTTGCATAAAAGCCTAATGGTATCTGCACAATTACTCAGAACATATAAACTGCTAATCTCAGTATTACTAAGTTTCCTAAAAGCAAAAACATGACTGTTCCCAGTCTTAACAGTTCTAAAAGAGCATCTAGTGACAGGAAATCACTTGTGGGAAGTCTATGTACGCACTAGACTGTGCCAAAATTAATCTCTGGTACACCAATACCATCAACTTATATCAAGAATATATGTAATTCTTAATAGTTGGGTGGTACTAGCACAAATAACACAACTAGTGCATTATTGCAGTTACACTGAGGAAAAATCATTGGTGCTATCTAGCATGCTCATACTGTAAGTATTACAGCATATCTAGCTTTAATTGAGAGTGCATTACATTGTCTTTTTTTATCCAGAAGAACTCAACCAACATACAGCAGTCAGTATTGCTGAGCGAAACACAACTGAGGCTTCCTTCTATCTTGGCAGTAACTGAAAAATCCCTTTACTTCAAGTTCCAGGAGTTACTTTACAAAATTCTGGACTAGTCGCCAAAAATTCACACTAGGGAAAAGTGTAGGCGGATACTGTTTCAAGGTCCAGTATCTCATGACCCATCATAACTCAAAACAAATGCTTCAAACCACTGAAAGTTAATTCCAAAGTCTAATGGTCCAAAACACCATTGGAAAGGCTCTTCATTCACTGAAGTCATCCAATCTATTATCCTACATCCCTACCCAGCTATTCACTCCCACTCTTTAGAATCATGTGCCAAATCACATTATCACACAGACAATTGGCTTCAAACATGTTGCAGAAGATCTTTCCCTCACCAGATGCCTCAGTACAGACATACTTGGACTACTGCTTGGCTAGGTTTTCCAGCATACAAACATATTACCATGCTGGAAATGCTAATCTGCCCCCCATGTAACACCTCTGTACCCTAGTAACTCCTCAGCTCCCTCCTTCTCACAAGCATTTTTGCTTCTCATGCCTCAACTCTTCCTAAGTTTCTGCATTACTTAGCTCATATGAAGAAAACAGTTGACAAGTCAAGAAGGCACAGCAGTAGGAGGAAAATAGATCTGAGCACATCTGAACAGAAGAGATGATTTGCATTCATTTTAGAGCCTTTCAACAAGGCAAGGTGTTTGTTTTCAAAAACAAACACCATGAACTATTACAAGCTTAACCTGGAGAAAAACACAGAACACTGGTTGCAGTACTGTTACTTATTTATCACATTCAAGTTGTTACTGCAAGAGCTGTAGAGATCCATTTGTAATATGGATGGATTGCAATATGATCCTTGTAATGCAATGAAAATACAGAAGCCAAATCTAAACGGCAAGACATAAGAAATACCCCCTTGATTTTGCCAAATGGTGCCTTTGGGTGGGTTCAGTCAAAAAAGAAAAAAAAAAAAAGAAAAACTAGGCAGGAAGAGCAAGAAACAGATTGCACAGATAAAGTATCAGTATTCAATCAAAAAGAATGCAACAGTTCAAGGATCATGAGAATTTCGGGGAAACATTCTAAGGTAGGGGAGCAACTGGTCTGTTTCAGAGCAAAACGTAAGGAAGCCATCAGAAAATACAAACAGGGAAGGAGAATGCTGAGTATGATTGAAAGTGAAAACTACGAAGGACAAGTCTGTGGACCAAAAAAAGATAGAGAAGTTGTAGAAACATGAAAGTAAAGATTTGTAAGTTTACTGAAAAAGTTACGACCAATCTTGCAAGCACTGATACTACACAAGTGATAGCACAAGTAATACTACAGTAATCAAATGTTCTTCATTTATAGCTCTAACCAGAATAAAATTAGGTAAGCTAGAATACTGCACTCAGCGCATGCTGTCCAACATAATTCTTAGTTTGCAGGCAGTGGAATGTTACCACATGCGAGTTTCTAGTTTTAAGTCAGCAATCCCTTTGTTCTGCTTCATGTGAGGAATGAAGAAACAGTATTCCAACACAGAACAGGATTAAGAACTTGTCTCTGTAATATCTGATCATTGTGCAAGGACACACTGTCTACCTGCTACAAGTTTTTCTGCTTCTAAACACTGTCCCTCTGTTTCAGCAGCCATGTGTGTCCACCTTAGGTTCCTCTTCAGATTGCCCCTCAGAACTTTATGTCTGATACTCTAATACACAGCAACCTAGATAAGGAAGGAAGAGAGAAGACCATGAATGTACCGGAGACCATAGGCAAGAATTTTTAAGCATCCCCATAAAGTCTAAAGTTTGGATTTTCTGAGGACTTCCATTAACCATTCCATTGTACACAACAACCCTAACACAGTGCCTCCCAAGCTTTAAACTTGAAAAAAATTTAAGAAAAACACTTAAAAAGAAAAAAAAATCTCCTGATGTTTAGAACATCTGTAATAGAGCTAAGAGACACACCAAATATTTGCATTACTCATCTCGCTCTCCTTGCAGACACATGCCTCTTTAGTTTCAGTTCTGCTGATGCTGCTTCTAATTACCCTTCTGCAAAACCTGAACAAGCTACACTGAAAAACAGTGTCTGACGAAGGAAACAGAAAAGCAGAGTCCTAACCAACATTTTTGATACTGTAATTGTAGCCTCAAATACAGTTAGGCAGGTGGTTCAAGCTCCCAAGTAAGTGAAGAAAGGCTCCTCAGAGTTTTATTTTGTTCCAGATTACGTAGAGGACTACAAGCCTGAAATGTAACTGTGAAGTAAGGAAATGTCTGTTTACTCTACTAAAGATAACACTCAAATAAGAAGAAAAGCTACCAATTGTTATTCCAAGTAAAAAATAGAAAAGGTATTTCTCCTTATTCATTAAAGAAATGTGACAGTAAATAGATACAGCTAAGTACAGAACTAGGACAACAACAAACCACACAGTGCCATGCAGTCAAGACAAGACAGTTTAAGCAGGCTGTGGAAGTTTTAACACTGTTGAATCTCAACAGCATACCCAGCAGCTTCAAAGTTTTTAACTGGAAAAAGCCAGCAACCATCTGCATGACTACCGACAAGAACACAGCTCACAATTTTCACATTAGGTACATACTAATCCTAACATACTGTCTTGCAACAGTCACCAGATCTAAGAGAAAAAAAAGGCAAGGCAGGACATATTGCTGTCAAATAAAGAGTAGAGGGAGAATATTGCCACTCATGCACTAGCTGCAAAACTACTTATGGCAGATGAATCCACCACACATGAGGTTGTTTCCTGATCAAGTTGCTGCCTGCAACATGTTTTCACTGAGCAGTCACTTTCTGGTAGCCTCAGCTACAGGACAGCAGAAACTGCGGCAAAGCCAGACAAAAAGGAAAACTGATCATGAAATCCTCATCAGTTTTGCAGTAGATTAGGCTTAGCTTGTAAGAAGTCTGAGCTGTAACAAGAGCTCAAGTTAAACTTTTAGCTGAGTCTGCTGAAAAAACAGAAAGGAAAAAAGAAAACTGTGAATGTACTTGTTTTCATCTTTCTTTAAGACAGAAGACAGGAAATATGCACATGTAAAGAGAAGGAGCTGCTACAGAAACAAAAAGCAGCCCCTAAAATGGCTGCATAAAGGTACACCTAACATTCATGGTACATGAAAAAAAAGTTGACTGAAATAAGTCATCTCTTCAGAAAGGAACTAACATGCTGAATTATATTCTGGAAGTTATAATGAAATTGGCTTGTAAAAATATAAAAGATGCAGTGAGTTACGAGATGGGGAAAAAATACACAAGGATATGCAAATAACATATGATGTGCTTATGTTTTCATGGGCTATTAGGTGAAAAAGAATTATATAATAAAACTAACCAACGATAAATATTACAATTATCACAACAATGAAAGACATGGAGATAATTCCCCGACCTTGATGGAAAATAGCAATTATTTCTTATTTTATAAAATATTGTTAACTTCTTTTCAGACTGCTTCCTGGGATCTAACCTTCCTAACCTAAAGATAAAATTTGGATGCAAAGCCAGCATGATGAGTGCTCCTTCCTTCCTAGAGAGACAGAATCTGCAACAGGGTAGCCAAGACACGACGGAAAAGTGCGCTAAGGTTCTTTCATTTCTCAGTCAACCCTCTCCTAAGAGAAATTACATTGATATGTAAGAGTAACACGTGTATTCAGTATACAGAAAAACAATACTAGGACATTATTGGCTGTTTGGTGGGATCTTTAATGATTAAGTAGAAACAAAAAGAACAGCTAGTATTAAGTCTGCGGCTCTGCAACGCATGTCTGTAGCCTCAATTGGTACTGTCACTGTGGCTGGCTATACATAGCCAAGAATATTCCTCAACAGTAGTAAGCATAAGCTAGTAAAAACCTAAGGTATCAGTGACAATTGCTGAAAGGAAAAAACTGTCCATATTGTGAAAAGTCATTCTTGCAGAAAATTTAGAACTACCTCTTCTTTTATTAGATTTCACAAGCGAGAAAGTAAGAGGAGGGTTTACTCCTTTTGAATTAAAAGCTTCTCCCTTGAGACTTACCTAAATTTCTTTCTGCATAGTTGCAAATACCTAACATAGATCTTTGTAACCATACCAAACTCTTGGCCTATCTCAGCTGCTATTACTAAACAGCCTGTTAGCAAACAACGGTTGCCATCAGCAGAACACAGCAGCATTATACCATACCTTCTGGTAAACTATTGAGCACACGAGGTCTTTAACAGCAGAGAGGGACAGGTCCTGAGCTTCAATGGTGACAGTCTCTCGAGTGAGACCAATCTGCAGAAGGAAGGAGATCCCATGCATAGAGCCTCGGGAGTTGGTGAGGCTCTGGGTACTGAAACTGCCATTGGAGAGCCGGCTGGAGAGCCCCGACTGGGGACTTGAAGACAAAGTTGGGGTCTGTGGTGCAGCAGCATGACATGTAGGTGGGGAAAACTTCTGTAAGGATGGGGGAGAAGAGTCGTTTGCTGACATCTGACTTGCTTTACTCTGCCGAGATCTCCCTAGTAGTCAAACTCCAAGTAAAATATGTTATCAGTTCTTGGTTTGAAATGAAAACAAGAATAATGTAAGTTTCCCTTTCTTAGTTCAGTAAAATGCTCCTGACCAGTAAAACCTAAATTTCCCTTTCATTTGGTGCAAGCCAAAGAGTAAAATAATTACAGCTGCAAGTTACTTTAAATTAAAGGTTCTCTTTCTGCAGTTACAATCAGCTGATCAAAAGCAGATTGCCTGTCCTTTAGCACCACATCCAGACACAGAGGCTTACATAAAGGCCTCAGAGAAACACATCAGCTCTGCTGTTTTATACCTGTCTTTCATTTTTTTTAAAAAACAAAAGCTGCAGAAACAAGTGGAAATAGATGTTGATAATTCATTAAAAGTATCCTTGTTCACCTAATTACACAGATCGTATCTTAAATGAAGATTCATCTTCATGCAGATAGCCTTTTACAATGGAAAAAAAAAAGTGTATCCTTGAGCAACAACAGAAGTCCACGTATGTGATGAATCTATTCCTCCTTCAGAAAGTCTTCTCTGAATTCACAGGACACGGTGAACTTGAAGATCAATGAAGATATCCAATTTCATTTTTATAAAATATTTTAGCCCATGAAATGGAGGAGCAGAATGTCTGAAGACACAATCATATTACATGTAATCTCTGGCATCACCCAGATAATCTCCAGCATTTTGAAACTCTGTTGTACTCTGCCTGGAGGTGGAAAGATAAAGTTGTTACTTCACATGAAATGCATAAAGTCGCATACCCACATCATAAGCACTCTACTTTTACGCAGCAGGATACCAACTCCTTTTACTAAAATGTCTAACACTAGAAGCATTTCGTACTTGTAAATTAAACTTAACTGTTTTCCCATTGTATGATACGCAAGAAAAGTCAGATCTAGCACTGACCAACCTGTTACCACAACTTCTAATTAACAACAGTTTAGCAGAGCAAAGCACTTAGCACTTAAGAGGAAAGCAACAAAAAAGGCAGGGGAAGGGAGCAGTAGAACACAGCTCTGCTCTGGACGTCTATACTGAGAAGCTGGTGGATATGGAATGAAATTCATTGAATGCATAGAAATGTCAAAAAAAATACAAGATAACTCAAACTCTATGTGGCAGCATGTACTCAGGGTATCATTTTAATACTGTTACTCAAGAAAACAGAAGAATGACTTGCACAAACTCTAACTATAGGAAGACATGCAGAGCATACAACTGAGCATCGGTTGGTTCCTATTAAATCTTTTAATAATATTCACACATCTGATTAAAAAAGCAAGTCTGCTACAACCTTTGAAAATAAGTAATTTCATGAGGCTGGGCTTAAGATTCTTGTTACAAGATGCTCTGCTACCTGTAGCATATTCAATATTTCAAGCATTTCATGAGCAGCTGAAATGTTTGAAAATAATAATTTCAAGACTCCCCATGCAACTTCTGCCACAGGAAGTTTTCCATGGATGCAAAAGTGGTCCAAATAGATAGATACTACATATTGCTAACAGTTTTTAAGGAGCATTGATCCATATGGGATACCAAAATCAGTGAGTTCATGTATTTTTTCCTTCCCTTATGAAAAAAAATTCTCAGAAAGTGTATTACTCTTGCAAGGAAATTTCAGAAGAGAAATCCCACATCTCATTGCACACAGTAGAAGCTGTCCTTCCCACAAATAAGGCTGAGAATTGCTAAAACAGTCATTTTAGTACACTATGCACTCCTAGTATTTACCAGTGTAATAGCTCAAAACCACACTGTCACTGCATTCTGAAAGGCAGATAAGGAAAGAGAAGTACACAATTTGCAATACTGGAAGGAAAATAAGCTCTTGGTACTGTGATAAAAATTCCTAACAGGCGCTCTGGAAGGGACAACAAATTGATACTTCCAGATTTTCAACACAGGTATCTAGAAACTCTTGCCTTCAAATACAGAAGACTTGTTGGACACTTAGCAAGGACACCTGAAAATAAACTTGTGCCTTAAAGAATACGCTAAACACCATACAGGTGAAAGCAATAAAAAGGAAGAGTAAGGACAGCAACAGTAACGTTTAAGGACTTTTCTCAAGAAAGCAGCTTCACGGTGCCTTCAAGTTTGCTTGAAGATGACTTGTTCTTGTTTTCTACACGCTGCTTTCCCCTCCCACACGTCTCACAGATACCAGAGACAGCAAATACAAAGCCTTAGGGGTGGATTTGAATTACAAAAAACAATGCCTAACCAACATAATAGAGAACAGAAAAGCCTTATGATGTGAAAGAATTAATGAGTCTGCTAGGCAAGTTTAATTTAGACAGTGAAAACACCCTGTGAAAGCTCACCTACAACTGCCTAATTAGAACATTAATTCTATTTACCAAAAGCACGATGCATTTGCCTTGACAAAGCCTTTTGATACTACGTGTATTTGCATGCAAGCCTTTGAAGAAGTTTATTTTAATTCCTTGGTAGGAAAGAATGGATCTTTCTAAGAAAGGAAAGCCATAGAAACTGCTCCTGTTGTATTAAGGATAGAGTTCTTCCGAAAATCAAATCAAATAAGTGTATGCTGAAATCGACATGCAATTCTGCATTTTTATTTATGCAAAAAAGACCCCACACTTCAAAAATCAGAGAGGAACAGGGGCTATGAAGGAGTCCCTCCGCCTCCTTCCCCTGCTGCCCAGCTCGCAGCCTGCGCTCGCCCAGAAGCGCTGTCCCTCCCGCTCCTGCTGCCCCCAAACCAAGCGTCTCTCGGGCAGCCTCTCCAACACCTGGCCCTTAACCCGCCCTTCCGTTCCGCTGCGAGGCGAGACGCGGACGTCGAACCCCGCTCCAAGCGGCTCCACGTGCAGTTCTTACCCCCGCAGGGGCCGTTCCCACCGACGGCAGCTCGCCGCCACGGATGCCGGGCGGGACAGGCGGGACGCGTCCTGCCTGCCGCGGGTCACGCAGCCCCGTCCGGGCTGGCGCTGGCAGCCGCCCGTCCCTCCCAGGTTTAAATCCCCGCTGCGCGACCCGCCCCCGCCGGCACCATCTCCGGAGATGATGTGGCCTCGGCCCGTCACCCCCACTCCCGGGGCACCCAGGGCGGAGCTGCCGCCGCGGCGCTTTCCCCCTGCGGTGGCCGGCGAGCGCTCCCCTGGAGCACGGCCCGTGCCGGGCTCGGCGGCCGCTCCCGCCGCCGCGGCAGGAACTTTTCGAGTCCGCCCCCGCCCTTCCCCGGCGCGGTGGCGGCGGCGGCCCCGACCCCCGTACACACATACACACACACCCCCACACACCCACCCACACGCCACGACCCCGCGGCGGCTCCCGCCCACGGCGGCGGCAGCGGTGCCCCCGGTCCCGCCGCGCTCACCTGCGGCCCCGCTGTCCCGGGCCGGAGCGGCCGCTCGCGCATCTCCAGCCCCGCGGCTCTCCGCACACACACCAGAGCCGCCCGGGACGGGACGGGGCTGCGCCGCGGGGGCTGCCGGGAGCTGTAGTCCCGCGACAGCGTTCTGCCGCGGGCCGCCCGACCTGTGCGAACCACGAGCCCCGACGTGCCCCGCGCGGGCGGGGGGCTCAGGGCGCGCGGCGGCGCACGCGCAGGGTTCTCTGAAAGAGTTTCCGTTAGTTTTCCTTGGCCGTGGCGGGCGCTGCCCCGAGCCGCTACGACGGGACGGGACGGGACGGGACGGGACGGGACGGGACGGGACGGGACGGGACGGGACGGGACGGGACGGCCCCGGCTGCGGGGCCTTGCGCTGCGAGCTGCAGCTGCCGCCTCGCCGCCGCCCTGGCCTCGCGTCGCCTCTCCAGCCGTACCAAAGCCTGGGTCCGCGCCAGCTCGCAGCCGCCGGCTGCGGTGCCAGCGCCGGCCGCGGGTTCGGGCAGCCCCCCGCCCTGCCCGCCGTACCTCGCAGAACCGCGCCTCCTTCCCCCCGCTCCTCCCGGCCGGGGCAGCCACAGCCCATGTCTCCATCCGTGCCGCTCCCGGTTCACCTTGCCGGGACGAGGGTGGCGCAGCCCCGCGGGGATGTCCCCTGGGCCGGACAGGCCCTCCATCTCTGCACAGGAAATACTTGACCTAGTGTGTCACAGCAGCGCGCTGGTCTTTTCCGTGGCCACGCTGACCTGGGAGCTGGAAGTGGCTTTCAGCGTCTCCGCTGGCCCCCACGGATGTGCGTGCAAGAACTGAGAAGTTCTCCAGGCGCTTTTCACTGTCCGTCTCCTGCTGCGTTTCAGCCCCCCCCTTCTAATAGTCTGATGCACACAAGCCCATTTTCTGCCCTGCGTTAATGATGCCCCGCTTGGCATCAGCAGCAAATTATTGCATGCAGGATACTTAGCAAAAACAGTGAGCTGAATAAAACTGGTGCAAGGCAAAACTGCCTCTATAACCTCCCTCCAGCCCGAAAGCTCCCTGTTTAGAGCCAACCCATAACACTCCTTCTTGATTTTGGATTCAATTTCTGTGTACAAGTCTTAATACCCACTACCATAAGAAGTTGCTGAAGTTTTAAGTTATATACCAGACCAAAAACACCTTGAAAAGGCAAACTGTCAAATTCAAAGGCTTCTAATCCTCCACTCAGCGAGACGCAGATGGAGAAGCAGATTAGTGCCTTGTCATTTATAGCTCTGTTTGTAACGTACGTTTCTCATTTCCTTCATCTTGCGCTCCTGAGGCCTGGCCCAAAAGTCACTGAAGCTGAGGGGAATCTTTCTGCTTTCTTCACCCTATTTTGCATCAGACCTTTACAGAGTGCAGCTGATAGAGTGTAACCAGCTCTCTGTGCTGACTGGCGCCATTTGATTTGATAAATAATGAGCCTGCAGCTTCTTGTCAAAATCTGGAAGTACTTTAAACTAAAAACGTAGCAGTTAATGGTTGATTCTGCTTTTAACTGGTTTTGAATGCCAAAAACCACCCTGGGACTTTTTAATGAAGGCTATTCCATGAATAGAGGATGTTCTTGCCAAAGCTCTGCACCAGATAGCTGAGCAATCTTCGTTTCCTTTTTCCTCTAAAGTGGGACTCCCACACGCCACCACTCTAAACACAGAGCTTGCCTCCATAAACATGATTTCTGATGCTTAGCACAGCAAGGAGTCACAGTCTACTGTATATAAAGTGCAGCAAGCTTCTCACATTTTTGAGTAGCAGCCCTAAAAATAGCTGTTTATGGACTACACCAGATGGATACTAGGTATTATCACAGTCACTGGGCAACGATTATATTTCTTTGTAAAGAAGCTCAGCTTTATACCATCCAATAGGGTTGGTGCCATTTAATTTGCTGCCCTAAGCTGTAATAGCTGCTTTTTCATAAATCAGAAGATGGATTAGTTAAAATCAATTTATTACAGAACACAGAACACAGCATCAGCCAAAATAAACCAAAATGCTGTAAGCACTTCTTTGGTGTTACTTTCTATTAAACAAATATCACCGAAGCATCCAAACTCTGCTCTGTTTGTAAAGATCTCTGCTGTAAAGATGTGTAAAGCACATCTGAAAGCAGCTCTGCATTCAGTATCTGTGTATGGAGCACCACATCCATCTGTGCACATGCACAGCTGATTCTGTGATTGCAGCATCATGACAGCATTAGCCCTGGCTGCAGTAATTGACAGAGCAAGCATTCTGGTTTGTTATTTTTATGGCAACCCTAATTAGTGATTTCCTGTGGATTTC
Source organism: Nicator chloris (assembly GCA_013400495.1). Lineage (NCBI taxonomy): Eukaryota > Metazoa > Chordata > Aves > Passeriformes > Pycnonotidae > Nicator > Nicator chloris. Next base: position 125,226 of record WAAE01018990.1, read on the forward strand.
ATCAATGTTCTTAATTTCTTTTCTGAGCCCACAGCATTCTCTCAGATGGTTACCTTGCTTTCACAGCTCAACTTTCCCCCCTGAAGCCACCTGTGCTTTACAAATCACTCTCTCTTGCCTTTACAAGATACCAGAAAATGGGTAACTTTCATTGTATTTATTTGCTTTTATAAACAAAAAACTGATTTTTCTGTATGACCACAAGGTCTGTATAAACAAACTGCATTTGGAACTGTTTTATAACTCTAAAAATGCATCAGGTTTTTCCAGTTTGAAAATAATACCTCTAGCATTTGGATATTTCATATCTGAAAATGGATATATAATGTATTAGTTTCTATTTACCAATCTAATGTTTTGAATATTTTCATATTCAAGGCAATGTCTTGGGAGAGTTTACTGGTGCATTTGCCTGAGAAATTCCATAAGCACATGGTGCCATGATTATTTTTCACTGCTTTTGATGCTGATGTTGCATAGCAAAGGCCCTCATTTAGGATCTGCAAGATCTGCAACAAATGTCTGCAAAAAGAGGAAGTAATATCTCTATAGACAAAATATAGAAATGCTTTTCCTTTTTTGTTCTTTTTTCTGTTCATTGTCTCTTTTCTCTCTCACTCTCTCAACTCAATTTCTTCCATAAGGGAACTGAAAAAAAGTTAGGAGTTCAGGTTTGGTTTGGATGAAATCCTGAAATGTGGGTATGTCTCTGAATTACCTCATCGTCTTGGTTTGAGCCCTTAGCTGAACTTTGTCCCAAAATCTACCTCCAACAAACCACTGAAAAGTTTAGTATAGACTTAAAAAGACATAGAATCAAAATTTACCTTGATATAAACATATATTTTGGACCTTTTTTTTAATTAAACAAAATACGCATTTGTATTTAAAATATAGGTAATTGAGTTTTGGAATTCACTTACCGCCTTAGTTTAAGGAATGATCTCACAGATCCTTGCATCTGATAGATGGGTAACCTCATATCATATATATAACTCTACTGCTTTGGCTCCAAAGTAAAGTTCTATCCTAAATAAGTGTTTAGGGTAAACCTAACACATTTCATACTTCCCACTTACTAAAGCTTTGTCTGAGAAACCATCAGCCCACGGAAGCAGAGTATCTTTAACCTGAATCACCAAGCAGGGTCCTTCCACAGCCTGATAAAGGCTGCTCCAAACCCCACAGAGACAAGCAGTGGATGAGTTAACGGGACGAACAGCAGCAGCTCAAGCCCACAAGACACACACAAGCCCCGGGCTCCTGCAGGCCCCTGTGCGCCTCTGTGACCATCAGCCCCACCACCCTTTCCCTCTGGGCTGCAAGAGCTTCCCATGGATTTCTGAGTCTGCAGCAGCCCAGGCTGTTGAGCACTGGAAATAGACTGTATCTGCTGCCTTACTGCTGTTGGCAAATCAGCAGAAGCTCAGGCTCAAAATTAGAGAATTGTAAAGTGGTTCGGGTTGCAAGGGACCTTGAAGACCATCTAGTTCCAACCCCGCTGCCATGGGGGGTTGCTAGACCCCACTAGACCGGGTTGCTCGGAGCCCCATCCAACCTTTTAGATTGGAAATGACCTTTTATTATGTGGATTCAAACCACAGCAAACCACAGTTCCTCTGCTCTCCCTGCCAGTCGAAAGAGCCAAGCATGAAAATTGTACTTGTAATGGTGGAAGGAGCAGGAGTTCCCCTTCTGGAGAAAACTGGCGTGCATTAAACCTGCAGCACGGAGCAGGGCATTTCTCCAGTAAATAGCCAAGGCAATGACGGAACACGCGGCCTCAGCTTCCCACGGGCGGTTTGGCTGAAATGCTGACATGTTGGAAGGTCAGCAGAAGGAAAAGGTTTTGACAGCGGTGCCTCCATCGACTGTCCATCGGGACTTCAGTAGATGGCACTGTCACACCAACTGTCACTTCGTGGGCACAGGAAGGGACGATGTACAGATCGTACTGTCACAGATTGCCTACTTTTCTTCAAATAAACTTTCAAATAAACTAAAACCCTTTTTCCCGCCCTCTCTAGATGACATCTGATTACATCTATTTGATTTTTCAGAGTAATAATACAACTATTTGAAAGGTACATAATAGAACAGCTGACTACTGAGCAATTTGTTGACACATTTTTCCTTTATAAATCCCTAAAAAAACCAAATGTCCATCACTTTTGATTTTTTTTAAGTTTGCATATTCAAAATAGTTATGTACTTCTCTTTTCAGCTGTGAAGCATTCTGATTTCTGTTACATGTAATTTTTTTTTTTCCCCTCAGTCTTCTTTATAGAAATAGAACTTTATGGGGTGGTTATGAGAGGGGACATCTCCACTCCAAATTTTGAAAGCAATGCCCTTAAAAAAATCCTTTTTAATCTCTCTACACATCTGATCTAGCACTTACATTTTTATGTGTGTTTCCCATTTAGGTGATATTAACACTGCCTTAATCTGACTTTATACTTGCCAAATTTGTAATCTATCAAATAATTGTAACCCTCAGTGCAACCACAATCCCTTAGGGAAAAGCAGTGTTAGCTAGTCCTGACTCATATTCTTGTCAGATTTCTCCTGTAGCTATTGTATTTATTTTCTTTTCTGCTAAATTGTATGAGAACCCTGGCACATGACCCAGAAATTCTGTCCAGCATCTGGATTGTATAGTCAACCACAGGAAATCTCATGGAGGGGCAACAGATTTTTGTTCTGTTGTGTAGTTCTGCTGGGATCACCATCATCTTGGTAGTGGGATTTTGACTAATTTCCTGTGACTTGATCTCTGACATGCTGGGGCTTTTGTCAAAAAATCTGTCAACCATGCTGATTTTTCTTGATAATCAAAAGATTGCCCATTTCTTCTTGTTAACCAGCGACTTGGCTGTGAATTCGGAACAATTTCCTAACAAAGCACTGTGTGGACTTTCACGACTGAAAAAAATAAATTAAAAAAAAAAAAAAAAAAAGGACACCAATTTAAATTAACTCTTTGTTTTCCCATATACGAAAAAAATTGGACACAGCCACATTCTGAGTATCACTTATAAGGATCCTGCATCTGTAGCAAAGCTATCACCCCCAGAGATGCCATCTATATGCTGGGTGGCAGATCCACCAGCTTTTCTAGGAAACCTGTGAAATCTGGGCCAACAATCTGCAAATCACAAACCGCTCCATTTCTCCAACATCACCCTTACTTGCAAAGTTATAGTTACTAGGATACGGCTTTCTAGTACAAGGCTGACATTGCAGCAAAATGATTACTCCTGCTGCTTCCCTCCTTCATGTCTTCTTGGATTTTTTTTTCTTTTGAGATTAAGCCTGAACTTCAGGAAATACGTAAAAATCGGAGACTTTCAGTGGAGTATCTGTAATGCAGAATAGTCAGATGTTTTCTAGAACATCCTAGAGCAAGAACGGTGATGTCAAATGACCTAAAGAAGAGATCATGAGCTCAGAAACTTGTACCTTTGGTTTAATAATTTAAATTGGTGTACTACAAAATACTGACTCACCACAGATTTTGCTTCCTTTTTAGTTGATAATATAATTACGGAAATTAAAGCGCCTAAAGAGTGGATTTTCATTTTAGCAAGTATTGTTGTTGGTTTAGGCCTAAAAGAGATCATAGGAAGAACTCATAAATTAATAAATTAAACCCCTTCGCATTTCTGTAGGTCTTTGCTGTCACAGCCTTCAGCCTTCAGCTTCCGAGCTTCCATCAGCCACGAGCGCTGCTGCCGGCCGGTTCCCAGCAGGAGAGGCGAGGCCGGGCCGCAGAGCCTCCCTCATCCCGGCGCCCGGAGCTCCCACCCGTGCCCGAAGGCCGAGACATCACGCGGGGCCCCGAGCCGCAGCCCGTCCCGGAGCTGCCCCTCGGAACACAAAACCAGCTTTCAGGGGAAAGCCGCAGGCTCCGGCTTTTCCCACGGTGGGGATCACGAGTGCCTGCCCGCCCTCACGGCCCGGCGGCCGGGGGAGGAGGGAGCGGGGAGGGGGCCGGGGGGCGGCAGGCAGCCCCTGGCACTGCTGACGTGCTGCCGGGGACGGGCTCGGCTCGGAGCGAGACTGGCAGGGCTGCGGCTCCTCCAGCCGCCGCCTCCCTCCGTGCCTCCCTCCGTGCCTCCCTCCGTGCCTCCTCCGCCGGCACAGCCCCGGCTCTCTCCTTTGCGCCCCCGGCCCTCGGCGAGGCGGAGGGAGCGGATGGCGGGGGTCGCCGCCCGGCTGCTCGGGGCACTGTGCCTCGCCGCCTGCCTGCGCCCGGCGCTCGGGAGGGACGCCGGAGCGCAGTGGACCCTGGAGAAGGTGGGTCGCGTTTGCCTTTGCCAGGCGCTTCTTGCCTCTCCCTTGGTGCTGGGGGCAGCGCCTTCTCGGCGGGCAGGGGTCAGCGGCTGGGCGGGGGGACACCCTCACCAGTCCTGCTCTGGCCTCCAACGCGAATTCGGGCTGGGGTCACCCTTGGCGCGGTCCCGCAGGTGAGGGTGGGTGCCATGGCTTCCCTGTTAGCCCGAGCTTGGTGGCTGCAGAGAACAAATCTTCTTCACCCGTTTGTCTTTGTCATCTCGCACCGCCTGGGACCGGGCAGCGAGAGCGATAGGCTTTGTCAGGGGCAGTTACTGAATTTAAGGGGAAACCCAAACAGGACAAGATGGATCAATATCTGGAATTGTATTCCTTATCACATTCTACTGTACCCCAACTTTCATTGTGACTACGGTGGGTCAGAGGACAGTGACTTAGTTTGAGAAGACAAATAGCTCTTTCAGCAGCGATGCACATGTATCTAGAAAAAACAAGTAGGCATGGTGCTGATAGCCAGTACAAAATTGTTTTGAAAAGATAGAGTGCTCTAATATGTTGTAGACCCATACTATATTGTGTCTAATTTAGAGTGGCATGTGACCTAGTGAAAAAAGAAGTCTTGAGATAAGGTTTAATTAAACAGTGGTAAGCTTTAAACCACAGATTTCTCAATGTAGCAGCTCTTAGAATTCCATTATGAAACATTAACATAGTTTTCTTCATGAAGAATTAAACCATGTGAAACATAGGAGAGCATAAAACTGCAAATCACATTGAACTAAACGTTTCAGGAATTTCTAAACAGAAAATATACTTCTAGGGCCCTTCCCCAAGTGTTTGTAGAAGAGCTGAAGTCAAAGTTCAGCAAGAAGCAACTGAATTCCACTAATCCAGTGCACCATTCTCTTCACCAATAGATCAGAGTCCAGGACAAGCCGGTAAAATGAAGCTTCTCTCACTTCTTTCCACATTTCCCCTTAGTCATTCCCTTTCTCCTTGATTTTATTCACCTTCCCATTCAAGGATATGTTGGCTTGTTTGTTTGTTAATGAGATACTGAGTCATCCTGTTCTATTAATTGTATCTTACAATACATACATATATGTGTGTATAGCTCACTATATAATACATATAGCTCATGTACAGACTATATATCTGTAACATAATACATCTGTATTTATGCACAATACATGTATATGTACACATACAGTATATAGAGAAGAACATGTGGGGCTAAATCTTTAGTCACACTGGTCAATGAACAGTCATGTAGCCCCAGTGCTCCTTTCTTCAGCCCCCTTGAGCCCCAGCACCTCACTCTTTAGTTGGTTCCATTCTGACCAATCTCCTTGCCAGTGCTGTCATCCAGCCACAGAACCATCACATCTGAGCTCCCCGGCCTGTGTGCACACTAAGCAAGAACAGCTTCCTCTTTCTCGTCAAATTCTTGTCCTTCAACAACTTTTGTTCTTTCTCACTGTGGAGGGATGTGTGAGTCAGAAATTCAGAGTCCTACAGGTAAGCCTGGGCTACTTGTAGAACTTGAAGTTTTGCAGTTTTATACGGCTTAGTACAACAGGCTTAGTGACAACCCTGTCATGAATACATTGTTCTGCCTCCCTGCTGTGGCAAAATAGGGATTGACCAACACTGTAAAGAATGAGTCACTTACAAATCTTATTTTGCTTCTCTTTTATTTCATAACCACTGTTGTAACTCCTCTTACTTCCCAAATTTGAAGATATCTCCATTATTAGAAGTGGAAATTGATTCCTCTCTTCTGAAGTATTTTCATGCATTTGTACTTAATTAATGTTTCTTTGCAAAGTGATCCAATGACCCCAATTACCAGGCATGCTCTTCACTAGTTCAACTGCAGACAGATTTTTCTGAACTTCTTTAATTAAATTGTCCTCCTACACTTTTCTGAAGTACATAGCTTTAGCTTTTCACTCTCCCCTCACAGCCTACTCCTCCTAAACCGAAGAGCTCCCTGACGTTTTCTCTTATCTGTGCCTCTTCTACATTGGTCTAAGTTCATTATATTAAACTTCTAGTATTTCAAAAAACTGTTTTACAACTTCCATGGTACAATTTCCAAACTTTCAAAAGTTCATCTTTATATCAAATGATATGCAATTTTTATTTAATCTATGTCTAAATTTGCTAGCATTAAAAATGTTAACTGCCCATCCCAAAATTTGATGTCCTTACAGTCTTAAAATTCAGCTTTAAACACTGTATTAAAATTGGCACAGTGAGATTCAGTGTCTTTGTGTCACCCCTCTGCCTAATTTCAGTGGTAAACCTAAGCAGAATTAGAGGAAAGAGCGTTCACACAGAGATAAACAGCTAGGAAACAAGAGAAGGGTAGAATTAAATGTTTGCAGTGAAGTCTAGAAAATAGTCGTGCTCATTCTTGTTTGTACAAACACAAACAAGGTAGAAAAGAAGTCAAATAGTGAAGCAACCCTCATTTTTTAACAATATTCATCACCTAGGGTAATAAGATAACAGGTAATAAGATACCTGACCTTTGAGGTCACTTCACATTCTGGCCAGGTAATGGGTTTTAGGTGTTACTTCAGACACATGTGAAATGGCACACACGAGTAGAAAAGGAGAGTGAATTATCTTTTGTTACCACATACAATGATGGGGTTAGACTACAGATATTTATGAAAATGTCAGTTTGATGCAGGAGCAGCCCAAAAGCAAGTCAGCTGTTAAGCAGTTTGAAGAAAGAAAAAGAATAAAATAAAAAATACCGTTGTCCTATGGTATAAACTATGATGTGCTCATGTTGCAGTTTCTCTCCTTTTGCTCATCTCAGAAAGGATGCGGTAGACCAGGTACACTGAAGGACAGCAGGTCTAATCAGTCATGTAAGGCAGTTCTGATCAAAGGACAAATAAACAAAGCAGTATTTTTCATTAGGAGAAAGAAGTAGAGGGAAGACCCTGTGATATAAAGGAGGACTGGATATGATAGTGCCTGAAATAGGAATCTATAAAAACGGTGGTGGCACAGGAAGTTTCCGAGGAGACAACTGCTAGAGATTGGATAGGTTCAAACCTGGTGTATGAAGGGGCATTTGAGATGTCCTTGGGAATCCCACCCAGCATTCAGCTACCACTCCAGAGTACTATGGGGCTCCTGCACATCAAAGATGTGCCAGCTACATAAGGATGTCTCAAGCACTCTGCGTCACCTGATACAGCCCCAAAGGCCTGTGCTTGGGCAACAGAAAGGAAGTCACTGGGACGTTGGTCACATACCAGTGGCCATCACAGGTTCTGAGGTTAACCCATGTGTCATCAAGCTGATGAATGCCCCAAAGGAGCCACAGCATTCTGTGCAGTCACACTCATTCTGCCACTGTGGGCAGAGGCCACCATGACACAGCTCATTCCCTCTGGGAGTGAGTTACCTTAGGCATTCCTTTGCAGTACTGCATCTTATAACATAGACACAGCATAAAGCTAAATATTATTATTACTAGAAACAAAGCTTCTGGTGTTTGTCTCAACAGAAACCTCAGTTGAAGGTGGCATGGTTACAGACATGAAATATACAATTAAGATAGTAGGAAACAGAGGACTCATTCATAGGCTGAGGTTTTACAGCTAGCTGGTAGATAAAACTTTCTACCATACTTATAATACTAGTATATTTTGCATGGAAATGGAAGATAGAAAAGCCAATCATTTCTGAGTGAAAAGGGGTTTTTTTTAATTACTTTTTGTTGGGAGTAAATCAAAGTGGCAAAATATACCACGTTTATTGTAATTCTGAAGAAAACTATGGTTAAAAAGGTGTAGTAATAGTTATAGTGGTTTTTCTTCTCTTTACCTTCTACAGTATTCTCACCAACCAAGAATTTTAGGTTCTGATGCTATTCAAAAAGTTGTAGCCAACACAGATGTTTCCGAAATGTGGGAGAATGATTTGCGCCCTATCCTGATAGAAAGATACCCGGGATCAGAAGGAAGTTACATTGTGCAACAGGTAAGACAACATTTCCGGACAATCTCTAAGAATATCTTTATTATATCTTATTATTATTATTATCAATATTCTGGTAACACCTTTGGTGACCCCCACCAAAGAGATAGTCATATTCCTTTCATTCACTAGGATGAACTCTATCATTGTTCAAGTCTAGACCGCATAGTACCTACATGACACAGCTTGCACATTAGCTGACATTGTTTCCCAGGGCTGCATAGCATGATGAAAAAGAAGTATTTTTTTTTAAAAATCACATTTTAAATTAAAAAGTTTGCCCCAGGTTTGGCACCCAAAGTACAACACAATGATTGCCCTTTCCCTCACATGATTGGGTTTTTGGTCACTGGTTCAAACCTGAGACCATGCATGGGATGAAATAAATGGCACCCCCGCCACTTTTTCTGGAGAGGTCATGTGCTGTGCTGTTACAGTGCCCTGGAGTGTTGCTTCAGATGGGTGTATCCACACTAAAGGGGATCACAGAGGGCAGGCAGATGAAATGGTCAGCACGACACAGTGCAGCCGTGGCCCATGAACCACACCAGCTCCGCCGGCCCAAGCACAGCAGTGCCCTAGTGCTGGGCTAACAAACCCAAGCTGCAGCCAGCCCCAAGGCAGTAAAGACTCCAGCACATTGTCTTTGAGCCACAAGGAATTACCACACAACCCTGTCAGCACCTCTGCTCTGCACTCACAACGTGGCCATCTTCAGGACAGTGTCCATGCTGGCTCTGGATCACATTAGCCAAGTGGGAAACAGACAATGGTACAGCTGAGTTTACTAAAGACATTCACATCTCACTAGCCTTCATCTACCCTTCAGGCACTGGCTCAACAGCTCTAAGACTGTCCTAACTACAACAAATTTATTTGCCACTCTGCAATTGGTAGATTGGAAAAATGCAGCCTTTTTATGCATTGTGTGTGTGTGCACGTCTCTGTAGATTTAGTTTTGTGGTTTCTTTAGTGATACTCTGGAAGGCAGCCAAATGAAAGCGGGAAAAGGAAGAAAAACAAAAAAACAGCTGAGCCTAGGCTAGAAAACCACACATCATGTTCAAAATAGGATCATCCTGTTACAAGGTAACAGAATGCATTAAATTGGACCCTGCACCAAAGGAAGAAGAGTCGTCTATTGTCAAAACACAATAATGAAGTTTGAAATGGATGACACTTTGTTGAGACACAAAAAGCATCAGACTCCTTTCAGGGGAAAGTCTATTGGGAACTCCATCCAAGGTTATAGTCCCCTTAATCCTTAACAGACATCCTTTACTCTGCCAACTGATAGCTGATAGACCACACAATGTTGTAAAAGCTTTCAGAGGGTGGCCACAAACAAAATGGAAGTTTGTTCTAGCACTAAAATCTATGGCAATATTCCTGCTGACTTCCCTAGGAGCAGAACAAGTTTTCAAAATCTATTTTCCCCTCAGAGGTTTTTCCTAATGTTTACTTAAAGAGAGAGGAATCTGCCTTGAAGAAGCTCTCTAGGGACCCATAAAAATAAGTTGCTCAACAGAGAAAAAGAGACGTCCCTCTATTATGAGTTAGCCAGAACTCTGGTTGAAGTATAGCTGGGGTTGTTAGAGTATTGTCTTCAGACAGGAAGATAGCTAAAATTAATGATTTGCCTTATAGGTTGTCTTAATTCTTACCTTTACAAGAGCTACACTTACAGAATGCTGTGCTGAAATGTTTTATTCTTCTTTTCATTTAAAGGAATCTACCTATCTGTTATGGCCTTGTAAACAATTTATGTCACTTGAAAGGCAGATTTCTCACAGAAGCTTAAAAGGCCAACCACCTCACACCAACCAACCAACTCTGGCATCTCTGTGTAGTAGTTGTCTAAACAGCCACAACAAGGTCTCTGCAACCAATTCTGACTTTTAATTTAAGGGCACATCTGAGTTAAGCTTTGAAGATGTTGACACTAAATCTGTTCTAGTTACACCTGAGAAAGACACTGGCCTGAAAACTTCAGAGATCAAGATCTTAATGTGTCATAATAATTGGCAATAATTCAAAACACCTTCACACTCCAAAGAGAAGGGTCAAGAGGAAGAAATAAAAAGCAAATGAGGCAGTCAAAAGCTCAGGTAGCAAAGTTATACAGTGGTATTACATCTTTTACATTTTTTATAAAGTTTATCCTTTAAAACACCATGAAATTACAGAAATAAGCTTAGAAGCCACTATTAATTAGCTAATGACAATTTGTCTGCAGCATCTTTCTGAAGCAAGGAATATTAATCTGATTTTTTTTAATAATTGCAGCATATCAAGCACCGTCTTCAAACATTAAAGGCTGGTTGGGAGATTGAAGAAGATACATTTCAGAGATACACACCATATGGCTATAAAACATTCTCAAACATTATTGGCACTCTTGACCCCTCTGCAAAACGTCATCTCGTACTTGCTTGCCATTACGACTCAAAATTCTTTGGACACCAGTGGCAGGACAAAGTGTTTGTGGGAGCAACTGATTCAGCTGTGCCTTGTGCTATGATGTTGGAGCTGGCACGTGCCCTGGATAACAAGCTTCAGTTAATCAAGGTAGTTTTTTTGTCTCATTTTCATTTGCCTTTCCAACAGCAACAGGCCTCAAGGCATTTCCACATTCTTTTCCACAGCCTCCATGCTGGGTTCTCTGATTGCTGTGCTTGTAATAAATCTCCCACTGACTCCAAGAAAAAACAGAGATCAGTATCTACTACTCTAAATTACATTATTACATTAAAATTTCTCATAAAAAGGGCAGATATCTAAAAGTTATCTATATATACTATATAAAAATAACAAATGATACATGAATAATAGATGTTTCATGGAGTTGGAAAGATATAGTGCTACTTTCTATCTAAAAAGCACAGAACCTGACTCAGTTGTTCCTATCATAGCCAGTAAACATCTAGGGTCATTGAAAAGCTTTGTTGCATTCTGAATCCTGCAGAAATTTTTGTTGCATTCTGAATCCTGCAGAAATCTCTCAGTTGTATTCTGCTTAGGGACACAGATGAACCAATTGTTGTGCAGAATAATCACATTCAGGTCCCCCCCATCCCACAAGCATTTCAAATCTTTCTTCTTACTTTTACAAATTTGAATGGTTTATTTATGAAAGAAGTATAATGTTATCAGTCTGTGTTACCTATGCTATGAAAATCTCCTTCAAAGGGCTGCAATTGCTAGGCACAAAAATCTGTTGAGCCTACAAACTCGTAAAGCTTGTAGGATTACAGATTTGTAGGATTACGGATTCACGAGTGCCACCTACTGGTTCAGTATTCGCTATTTACAGAAAAATAATTCTCACACGTTTACAGAGCTTTTACAGGAAAAGGTCTCTCAAATGTGAGAGACATTCTACAAAGTGTCAGGAGTACACTCAGCTCAGGTGTTAGGATTACTTGTAGACAGTAGTTTCCAGAAACTGATTAGGTGCCTTCTGATATGCAAATATTTAAGAATGAGAATATTGAGAATATGCCAATATTTTTAATCACAAAACAAAACACGCCTGTAGTACACAGGCTTTCATTCAGAAGCTTCACTTACAATAAATTTGCCTGGTGATTATTTAGGAAACAACCTGCACAGTGACTATAAAGACTGGCATTTTTCACCATGAATACACTATTTTACAATGAAAATTTGTTTTTATCATTTAAGATGACAGCATTTGACAAAAAGGCAACTAGTTACTTTGCACAGGCCACCACTTGTACAGTCTGTTAACAAAATATACTTTGGGATCCATCTGCTTAATACATTAGCTATGATGGTTTTGCTCTGCTTATGGTAGCACAACAGACTTTGCTATGTTTTCAGCCAAATCTATTTATACTTTGACTTGAAGCTCTGATTTTTATCTTGATGCTTCTCCAGTTATATAGAGTAAGTTTAAAATTAATGGGCAAAGACATCTCTTTACATTATTAAAATGTGTTAAACAGTAATAGTAACACAAGTACTACTTTCTAAAAATCAGATAGCACTGATACAGTTTCCTCCAGAATGTAATGCAGAATGACTGCTGCCCACAGAGCTCTGTCATGTGCAAAGGACAAAGGGCAGCAAACCATTGCCATTAGAGAAATCAATATACCACTGTAAGCACAATCAATACCATCTTGCCTGCGTGAGTGACATTTCATAGAAGCTTTTCACTACTGTTTATATGGCATCAGCTCCAGCCATTTGGGAGTTGTAGCCCATATGGGACATGGCTGCTGCCAGGGACCCCACCTTTTTAACCACATCATGCAATTTTACTTGAAGTAGTGTTAATTCCTGGAGGGGTTAAAATATTTATAGCAACTGTCAAAACCACAGTTCCCAAAACTGTTCATTTAGTGGAGCCAGACTGAGACTCGCTGTGCTGTGGATTATTAGGAAATTCGGACAGTTCAAACAAGGCTTCAGATAGTAGACTCCCTCTATATTGGGAAGAAATTTCATACAAATGTCTTTTTTGTGACATTAAATACATTTATCATATATATTCTCAGGTTTTAAAGCTGTTATATTTTTTGGTTGTTGAAAGGGAAAGACATACCTGATACACCCACTCTCTTTGCTTTGCTTTAGCGTTAAGTTGCCTCAGTGATTGCAAATTCCCCTGAACGAAAAGAAGGGGCTCAAAGAACCATCAAGTTGTTGAATACATAATCCACCTCCACTTATGCACAGCGGTAACAATTACATTAATCCTTGTGATGCAATCAAATAATAATATTAGCACTCCCATCAGGTGTTGTTACTGACAAATCTCCTTGTTATTTGAGATAATGTTAGTTTTGACCTGGTTTTGCAGCTCTCAACACTCGGCTCACGTCTTCCAAAGTCAGAAATGAAATGTTTATCCAGAACGAAAATTATATGAGACTGGAGAATGTATCACTGTGTTAGATAAATAACAATTACCGTGACTGATCACTACTACTATCACACCATAATAACAGCCAAAGGAAGGTTTGCATAGGGAACCTTGAAAATATACCTTTATTTGTGTTACTTCTATGAGTATAGTATTTGCCCTTTATTGAATGTTCTGGCCAGAATCAGTTATTTTACTTTTAACTTCCTCCAACAGGCGAGCTCAATGTCAAGACCAGACCTTTCACTTCAGCTCATTTTTTTCGATGGTGAAGAAGCCTTTGTTCGGTGGTCCCCTTCCGATTCGCTCTATGGATCTCAACACTTAGCTCAAAAAATGGTATCAACTCCACACCCACCTGGTTCAACAACCACAAACCAGCTGCAGGGCATAGTAAGTGGCTTTCACCTCCTTAATGAACAATAGTAAATGGCAATTTAAAAAAAATAGTTAGTTAGTAGGTAACTGGCCAAATTCCCAAGAAACCACAACCCCACTACAGCTAAAGGAAGAAGCAGGCTTCTGGAAACATTATGAAATATGACAGGGAATTGGCAAGAGCTTTCCTGGTGATTAGACCTGCTGCATGCAAGTACGAGGAGGAGCCACAGAAATATCAAAATACACAATTTATTAGAATATGAACTAGGATACTCACGTTCTTGAGGAAAGGATAATTCAAAGTGACAAGGAAAGAGCACAAACAGCATTGGCCTATGCACAAATCTCCCCTAGCTCTGTACTAAGCTAAAGTAACCTCTTTTCCTTTGATTCCTACTAACATTCTGGTTAGTCTGGTCTGTTCCTTCTACTTTCCCTGTTCACTGCTGAGGCACTTCTCTTCTGTCACTGCTTCTTGTGACTCACAAAATGTCTTTCCCTTGACAGACTTCGTTGTTCTCAGGGGAAGAAGCGATTTCCTCTTCTTTCTCCCCACCTACCGTCATTTTTCTTTTAAAGGGATATAACACACAAATTGCACACGAAGCTCTGCAGCCTGCTGCAGCTTGAGGAACAGAGGAATAGTCTATCTTTTCCCTCCTTGGAAAGACAGCAAAATGTATCAGATTGGAATCAGGTTCTGCTTGTGAATTCTTCTCAGGCACGACGGTAGAAAAGCCAGATCTTTGGCCAGGGCTAGCAAAGACCTGCTCATAACCTGTACAGGAAATCAAGGGTTTCATTGCTGCTGCTGATGTTGCAGGAAAGCATTCTGTACTAAAGATTCTTCCTTCTCTAGGACCTGTTTGTACTACTGGATTTAATTGGTGCACCAAACCCAGTCTTTCCCAATTATTTTCAAAACACTCTTCGATGGTTTCAGAGGCTTCAAGCAATTGGTAAGCAGAAGGATATGGGCTTTGAATGCATTTCAGAACCTAGTGAGTAGTTTCTGAATGTATTAAGCTCTGTAAATCAGATTTTTAGATTAATTTTCTGGTTTACAGTAATAATCTTTGATAATGTAAATGTGAAATTGTAAATCTATATGAAGATTTTGATACTTAGTTAATAAAACAACTGAGGAAGACTCTCAGACATTTGGAAGTAACAAAACAGATGCTATTACTGATTGTCATTCTGTGACACTTGGCAACTGCTTCACTCCTGTAAAGTTCTCATTTCTTTAGTTCTCACTTCTGTAAAATGATGAGGTAAAATCATTCTGTAAAATCCTGAGGTCTTCCAAGTATTAAACAAATGGAAAAGACAGTCACCACTGCCTTTTTCTTCTCTGATAGAAAAAGTTTCCACGTGAGAGGAAAAATAATTCAAACGTGCTAACATGCCTCCTTGTCTAAAAATTGTAATAATCACTTTCATTGCGCATTACAGAGCAAAAGCTACACAACATGAATCTGCTGAAGAATCACCGTGTTGAACATCAGTATTTCCAGAGTACTTTCCATCGAGGCTTGGTTGAGGATGATCACGTTCCATTTTTATTAAGAGGTACCAGAAATTCTTATATTTTGAAGTATATGTTCAGTAAGAAATTTAGTAAACAAGCAAGTGTATATGCTCCTGTTTTTCAAGCTTATTTGCCCCAACTCGAGGCTTCTGAATCCACCTTTAGAGCTTGGATGTAACACCTAATGAAAAAAAAATTGATTTCTTTGCAGTATGCAGCTGAAAAATCAGAGAAAAAGCAGTGAAACAGGAAAGAGGCTGAGAAAAAAAAATCCTCCTCCCCAAAAGCAATCAGGAAGTAGAAGACTGATTTAATTCCTCTTTTACCTAAAAGTTGCAGTACATATAGGTGGCTTGACGTCTTTACATATATATATATATACACACACATATATATGCAATGACATACTCCTTTCAAGTGAAAGTTCCTTTAACTGAGGGCAACACTGTCTCTGTCTTATAGAGTAAAAATAAAACACCCTATTCTGCCATTTATGTAGAGAACAAAAAGAATGCTTCAAAAATGCTCAGTCTTAACACTTCCACAAAAACATGGTAATCAGTCTTCCGTCTGAGGAGCTGCAGTGATTTCTCTCTTTCTGTAGCCCCTAAACACACAATGCAAAGAATCTCAAAAGCACCTCCAACAAGAAGTAGCTACAGATTACTTAAAAAAAAAAGAAAAAGAAGAGGGGGTGGTATTAAAAGGAAAGGAAGGTGACAGCTTTACACATGATGGGATGCAATCACAAGCATCAAAACATGCGAAGGTAAAAGGAAGCTGCAGTGACACACCCTATAAAGCAAGCTGATTGAGTAGTTACCTGACTCTGTTGCTAAATAGTGAAGTATCAGTTGGCTTAACAGAACTTCTCCAATATTTCTTCTCCAAATTTCACTTTCCTTTTTATAGGGGTTCCAGTCCTGCATCTGATTCCATCCCCTTTTCCTGCAGTATGGCATACCATGAAGGACACAGAAGAAAACCTTGACAAAGCCACTATCGACAATCTCAACAAAATCCTGCAAGTGTTTGTACTGGAATATCTCAACCTGTGACAGACAAAACATCAACAAATTGTACTCCATTCACATTACTGTTTGCCCACCTTCACACTTGCTATTTAACTGCATTGGAGAGTATCAAGGTGAAGAAAAATATGATAGTTCTTGCTAGACTGATTATTGATTGAGCTGTTCCTGGCCCATTGGTCCATTAGCCAAATAAGATACCATTAAATAAGATCTAGTTCAGCCTGGAAAGAATATGATCTTTCCATGTTTTATCCCAGAATAAAAAAAACTCCAGATTTTTTCCGGATTGTTCTCATTGGTTTTTGTCACATATTATGATCCCAGGAGGGAATGCCTCATGACTTAATTGTATGATAGAAGTTCTACAAGGTGTGACCAACTTCTGTGCTATTCAGCTACAGAAATTTACGCCATGTTATCAAAAGAGGCAAAAATCACATCATAGCAGACTTCTGCTTTGGGCTGAACTAAACCACCCTGTGCTGATATGAGTTACTAGAACTCCTGACACACAGATGTGATTTTTAATCCTCTCTGGTCTCTCATCCTTCCCTAAAAAGGAGGCTGCAGGGGCTTTTCTCTGCAGACAGCTGACCACCAGAAAACAGAGCAACAACCCAAATTCAGTTTTGCCCTTATCATTTGTTGGATACTTTTTGATGCAGAAGGGTGGTGGGGAGTGATGCTAACAGGAAAGTATGTGGGGGTTTCCCTGTGCTCTGACTGCAACACAGGAAATACAAACAAAAGATCAGGTGGTGTGTGGGAGCAATGACACAGTACACAGCATTCAGTCACGTGAGAATCATTTGCAATTTGACCCAAAAAACCTCCAAAACACCACTCACCTGCTGGTTTTAATACAGACTACAACAAAAATAATCATATGAGAAAAGTGATCACTTTAGAAACTATAGTTTATCTAAATACAATTTTAAAGGCAAAGTGCTATCAAAAATAAAATGTTATTAAAAGCAAGACAACAGTTTAGGCACCAAAATGATTGATACCAATTTAACAACCCAGTGCTTTTACATTCCTTACTGGAATTATTCAGTAGGTTTACTGTAACACTGGCAAAAAGAAAGCCTGAATTGAGATCAATGAAAGCCAGAAGAACAATATTCAAAAGCTACTGACAGAATTATGGTTTCCACTGGTGAGAAAAGGATGACAGCATTTTAAGAAAAAAATATCAACCTGATAGAAGATGAACTGAGAGAAAAAAAGTCAGTATTTTACTGCACCCCTACAAAGTTCTACCCTGAGCAAAGAGACTTAAAAAGGAGGCAAACAATGGAGTTGTAGACATGTCAGATTTGGCCTGTATTTTACCATGTTCCTAAATATTTCGGAGCCTAAGACAATACTTACATCCATATTATAAAGTTGTTACAGAAATAGGTACAGCAATGAAAATTTGTAAAATTTTATTATTAAAGGATAGCCTGAAAATTAAATTTAATCTGATTTTGGTAG
>WAAE01018991.1:93-49311 GCA_013400495.1 Nicator chloris
GATAGATAGATAGAAATATAGATAGATAGATTAGATAGATAAATAGATAATAGATGGATAGATACATGATAGATACATCATAGATAGATAGATAGATAGATAGATAGATAGATAGATAGATAGATAGATAGATAGATAGATAGAGATATCCACAATTAAAATTAAGAATTAATTAACAAGGAAACTAATGGAAAAGCTTCATCACACATGGTAAGGGGAAGAGGTACAGGACTAACATTTCAGTCCAGCCTGTGACACTCAGCAGTCAATACCCATGAAAGAGATTTTGCTTACTAATTATAATGGGTTATGTTGAAAAAACATGACTCAATAATTTTCCTGCCCAGACTGTGGAAAGAACACAATTTTTTGCTTTATACTTAAAGTTTTTGGCACAAGAAGGAGAAAACAGCATTCTTCACAGAAAACTGTAACAGCTTGAATAGCCAGCTGTATAAAACAAACCAGCAGCATATCTCCCCTTGTAATTACAGTGCATCTTTAAACTAACAAAGTTATTGGCTTACTTTATCCTCTCCCTCATTTTCATTAGGCCTGGCAGTTTATTAAAGTATTATTCAGCAAATAAATCGTATAAAAAGCTACAATATATTTCCTTAAGTCTTAAGTGCTATCAAAGCTGTCATGCTTACAAATGCTTATATTGTTACTTCTCTTCCAGGAAAACCTTGGAATTTCACATATCTTATCATTGATCTCAACATATCCTTGAACATTGCATTTCCTCAGGCAAGGCCAGTGTTTCTTGGAAGGCTGATGCAAACTGCTGAAGAAATGCACTGCCATTGACTTTAATAAGAATACTCAAATAAAGGCAAAGTTTGCATGTTATGTAAATTTTAAAGAATTCCACTTTGTTCCAGTAAAGTCAAGAAATGACAAGAAAGTATTCTTCCTGCTTATTGTCCAGTCACCTTCATCTGAATAAAAAACATGGCAGCAACTATCAGTTATTATAACTTTTTAAAGTTATAATAACTTAAATATTATACTTCAATAGCAATTTATAAGAATTTAATTCCTCTTTCACCACTCTGTCTTTCCTAAAAAAGCAAATGAAACTGCACTGGAGCAGGCTGAGAGCAGATAAAAATTTTGTAGTTTTCAATTTCTTAGGAAATCAAGATTAAGGGATTCACTGATGTTTAAATAAAAATCAAAAAGTATCAAGATAGGTACATTATTTTGCATGAACAGTGGCTCTGTGTGGCTGTTTCAAGACATCTGAGCTTGATTAGGAATTATGTGCATGAACTCTGATAATTTGCAGATAACACAGGGAAAAATATTCTTTCATACTTTTTCTCTTTGTTTTGCTTTGTAAGGGTAGATGGAGATGCTGCAAGAATAAGAAGCACAGAAATTATACCCTGTGGATCGGAGGGAGACAAGGGTCCTTTTTGCCTGGCAGAAAAGCTGAATGCTGGGATTCAAAAGTTATAGCCCAACCAGACCTGCTGGCCAAAAGCCAAAGAAGAAATAGCAGCAAAGGAAAGGGAAAAGATAAATCCAAATGCCACATCTCTGACCAACTACAAGAACCTGCCCCACCTCCCAAGATCCCACAGAGTTTTCTTCTCAGTCATATGACTAACTACCCTTCACCTGATCTACTGTGGACAACATCTCTTTAAATTCTGTTTGGGTAGAGTGAAGACACGTTTGTTTGGTGTGGGTTTCACTGGGTTTTGTGCAAGTTTTCTGCAGCGAGGTATTTTTTAGCTTTTGCATGGGATTTTCCAGAGCCCAGAAGTTTGGTTTGAAACAATGCACAAGCAGCAAGCTTGGATCTTCAGGGAAATTTCTAGGTCACGTGCAAAGCTAATGTTTCCAAGAAGCATGAGGCAAGACAATTTTTCTGAAAAATGTCTATGTGAATCCATTCATGTATCTTAAGCAAAAAGTTTAAGAATATTCATTCAAAATGTAATAAGGAAACAAAATATTCACTAAGAGCAAGTTTATCAAGCAGAGCTCATCAAATAGGCACTGTCCTGATTCAAGAACAGCAGTGAGGAATTACAGAACACATTATGCCTGTGCAGGGCCCAGCTATACATAGCAAAGACAAATAAAAAGTCTACAAGCTCATATAACCTTAATATGAATGTTCTTTGAAGAAGCACTTGAAAAACTAGCTACCCATTTCTACAACTGAATATATTGAGGCATTGGATCTTAAATTCAGTTTTCTTTTCAACAGTTGCATCTATCATGGCGCTCCAAGGAAACGTAAAGCTATCTTTTAGTTGAACTATTCTTATGCAGAGAAATCCTGGAAATAATTTCTCAGGCAGTGACAAAAAATTTATATTTCAGAGTAACCTGGTCAGTAAGACATATCCAAGGAAAGAGAGCAAACTAATTCTTACAACTTACCCTTTTTTACAGGCCTTGCATAATAGTACTAGTTTCAAAATGTGTCAGGCACAGTAGCAACTGCCCTTCCACAAATGTCTTAAAAAATTTAGGTATGTCAAAGAAAAATCAAGAAAAGTAGTCAAAAATATTACAAAACAGCCAAAATTCCATTAGCTGCATGAAAAATTCAGCTCTAAAAATCTGGTGGCAGTATTGTATATCTCTGTATACTCTCAAATAAAAGGACATTCTAATTATTTAAGGTTAGATTCCCATTCTATTTTTGAGACAAGTAACAGTACAGAAAGGAAAATGCAGCAGTCTTTGGTATTCATGCAGCTGGGCTGTTTAAAAGCTCAGCTTATTTTACCCCCTGCATAGCCTTCAATCCAGCTGAGTATGTTTCCATAAATTGTATTTCAATTTCAGAGGATAAAGACTAAGCTACTGGATCCCTGCTTTCTCCTCTGAAGCCTGTAGTTTAAATTCAAGCTTTAAAAAGTTCACACTTCCTGAAAGTGTGACCACATCTATTAATTCTGAGTCTTGCCGTGCTTTGGTGACATGGTTTGTAACAATTCAAAGGTCATGTTCTACTCATATTTACACTGGGGCACATCTGGAACAAATTGGAGCCGCAGAATAAATACGATGTGGATAACAAAAGGAGTTTTATATTGCAATTACTTTTAGAATATATATGTAGACATAATAAGGACTAAAACATGATGGTGAATTGTAGGTCAGGTCTATTGCTTTGGGCTGAAACAAAAGAAAAGAAACAAACAAACAAAAAAAATAGGTAGTCCACCCATGTGCTGAGCTGCATTTAGCCCTATTTGTTATTTGATTAGAACTCCAGAGTCAGATTCTGATGTCTGCCTGAACCAGTGCACCTTGGCCTCTGAAGAGACATGTACCTTCCCACCATCTGGGCCATGGAGAAGGAGGGGACCTCCCATCCTGCCCATAACCTTGCAAAGGGGTTCCACTTTGAAATCATTTATCCTCACCAGAGCACTAAGTATTACAGATTAATTTCCCTCCCTGTCACCTTTGCCAGTTTACCCAAATTTTCTGTATCCCTGCTGAACTTTTCTCTCTGGCACTGCCACAGTTTTTCTCTTAAAACTGTGGTGCATGCTTCTAATTTCACAGAGCTCAGCTGTGGATCATTTTAGAGTTAGACTGAACAGAATAGGGTTACATGGTGAAGTTGTTTTCAGGCACCCAAGGATGCAGTCTCCTTTTAGGAGGTAAGGCACACACCCAGAAAATCTCATGTCTCCATCAAGTGAGTGTGTTATTACTAATGTTTCCTCTTTAATGGACTTGCCAGAGCCCTCTGTCTCAACCAGGATGTGTTAGACTCCTCTCTGGATACACCTGGGACACTGCTGCCTCAGCATGTTCACAAGACAAATATCAGTTTGATGACTGTCTAAAACGGATGGTCTTCTGATAACAAACATCAACTGAACTACACTTCAAAAAAAAAAAAAAAAAGTACTCAGAGAGAGGTTTATACAAAATTGTACAAAAAAGTACAAATTTACTGTTGTAAATGTACTCAGAGAGAGGTTTCATTTCCAAAACTGCTGAACTTCAAGCAAAATCTCTGTTTCTGTGAAGAAGTTTCTCTTCAGACATGTTCAAGGTTTCTACGGCAAGATGTTGGGAGAACAAGTGGAGTACAGAAACCTGTGATGAAATAAGAATACTCTGTGGATTAGTTCCAAGATGGTTGTCTGCAGTTACAGCTACTTACATTGTGTCACTGTGAATTGCAGACATGATGAACTATGGAGCAAAATATTCAGGTAGGTAGAGCCCAATGTATCGAGAAACTAAAGGGACTAAAATAAAAGTTTATTTCCACAACTTATTTTTCAAAGACCTTTCCTGAAAAGATGAGTATCTCAGTGTGGAAAAATTATGTCATAACGTGTTCAAAAATTAAATTTACTGTTCAAGAAAAACTAATCTTCCAATAATAAAATTAGCAAATCAAAGGTCCTTATAAATATATTTACATTAGAACAGCTTGTCAGTGATTATGTTCTTTTTTGGAGCCATAACTCTTTCCCAAATGAAATATTGCCTCTGTTATACAAAAGTGCATATAAGCCATGGAGTTTCTGTACTATCATAGATATTTATCAAGGTATGTTTGCATACCAAATTCCATGCTGTCACTGAAAAACCCCGTAAGCTTTTATGATTTTTACCTTCTATTTAAAGTCTGCATTTTACATGGTTGACCTTGTCCTCACGTCTCTTTTCTCCCAGTGACTAAAGGGAGTCATATTGTCTCTCAAAGCCAGTTCTCTTCTCCGTAATGCTGTTTTCAGTAGATAAAACATTGGCTAAGCATAAGAGGGTCCCTAGAAATCAGAAGCAATAATATTTTTCCAAAAGCTCAATCTTGCATCAGTTGGTGCTGTTTTGGGTACAAGTCCCACATCACTCTCAAGAGGAGAATAGCAGCATCAGTAGCAATGCCATTATAAAATACTTCACAGAACCTGTCCTGCTCTCTCTTAAAAAGGCAGACACACATCTGAACTGTTTTGACTGATCTCTTGTATTACCCCACTTCTCTCCTTGCATGTCAGCGGTTTAAGCATCCAGGAATAAAGGAAAAGAGAAAGGAATGGACTGCTTATTTTGTTTTCTGTATGATAAAAGTCTTAACCCTGAAGAAACTGTGTCTCTTTCCGTCCTCTCCTACCACTTAGCTAACTCAGCATCATGATCACTAGATTTTGGAAGGCTGTCACTTAGCATCAAAAGTGATTTCACACAAACAAAATGGAAACTTACAGTCTGGGAATTGATTTTTGATTATAATTTCTCCTTGATCCTACACATTTCCCCCAGAGATATAGATATGCATTTGAAATATTACCTCTGTATGTTGTGTTTCTGTATTAATATTAATATGGAATATAATGTAAAAAGAACAATGAAATGGAGAGTTCTTTAAGTGATTAATAAAAGACATGCTGAGAAAGAAGGCAATAGTAGACATTCTTTGAATATTTCTGTAGTGAAATTGAGGTAATGGGAAGACATTTTTCTTTTTTCTTTTTCTTTTTCTTAAGAGGATAGGGAAGTTTATGACTAAAGATGAATAAAATCTTTTGAAGAATTATCAGGGACAACTGAAATGTGCCTAGCTAATATCATGTTTCCATCCCTCACAATGGAAATCAGTATTTTCTTTGGATAACCTGTTCCTAGTTTAAAAGAACCATTCTGCAAGGAAAAGGGTGAGAAAGAGAAAAGTGGTCCATTGAAATGATCAAAGATGACATAAAAATCACATGTAAGACAAAGTAACACAAAATTTTCACCCTTAAAAACATGAGCTTTAATTTCATAAACAAATCCTAATCAAGGACTCCATAAGCTATGGTGACAGAGCATCCCTGCTATACAATACAGTGACCTGTATTTTTTCATCTTGCAGGAGTCAGGGATCCCTGTCCTTATCCTGTCAATGATCCCTATACCTGATGACTCAGCCAAAAATAATCTGGAGATTGTTTTGGAGGAGTGAATGTAGCCTCACTGCCATGATAGCTAATAAACACCTTTAGACATGAATTTTAGTTACAATTCTGAAAGAAACATATTCCCGTATAAACTTGTGACCATTTTCCTGTAGGAAAATAAGCATGAACGCTAAAACATTGTAGTAATCCCACTGCAGTGACCCCCAGAATAACACTGCTTGAACCCCATTCCAGAAGCTGACTAGGCAACTCCAGGATCAGCTCTGATCTTAGGTCCAAAAATGGTTGCTTTCAGGAAATGACAGACCAGTGTTCATGACATTTTAGTAGGCTGGGGAGATTGATCATCAAAAATGAAAATACATATCATAGTTCTAGTAGCCTACTCTGGTCAATGTATTTGTTGTTTTTATTGTTGTTGTTTTATTTTTTTTTTAATTGGAGATTTAAGACTGAAAATATTTTCTTTCCTGATATTTTCAGAGAAAGTATGACCCCTAATTTTAGACAGTACCACAACATTATGTAATTAATTTAGATGTGAGGGTACATACACACATTTGACTTTCCCTATTGACATTTAACTGTCCATACTGATGTTTTTCTTGCAAGCAAAAAAAAAATTATTTTCACTGTTTCACTTTGTTGGCAGCTTCTGGAATGTGCTTTTTTTTAAACTAGACCCAAGTGAAAACAGGCTCTGCAAACTTCTCCAAAATAATTCTGTTGTTACCATAACTGTCAGGATACATCCACAAATAGTATATGAAATACAGTAACCCCAGAAAACTCAAAAAAACCCCATTTGTCTGCTAAAGAATTAATTCTACTCTCTGTCCCTCCTAACTACTTAAGGCAACTAGTGTCAAAAGTAACCTTTATAGAAAGAACCAGAAAGTAGAACTGAAAAACTGGACTTGAAAAGATTCAAAGAGGAATAAGAAAGGTCCTTAATAGACTGTGGAAAATAAGCAGAAACATTTCAAGTAATAAGAAAGGAAATAACAAAACCAATCGGAAGAAAAATCTACGTAAAAGAGCAGCCTTAAAAAAATTAAAGAGGAAGAGTGTCATATTTCAAAAATATGACATTCAGCAAGAGTAAAAATCAACTAACATTTCCTTTGAGATACCAGCACTTAGGAAAAAATCCAACTAGTTTTAAAAGTTGGTGCAGACATTTTTATTAAGAAGAGGTAGAAAGGGAGGTAATGGAATAGAAAGGCCAAATAGTGAAAGATCTTTGACAAGCCTTAGACTTCACAGTGAAAAGTATTGGAAACAGGCAGACAGAACTGTAAGATACTCAGCTTCAAATACCTTCTCAACCTTTATTCAAAAATACAGAGCAGATCTAGGGAAGGATCTACATCTACTGCTGGACAGCAATTTTAAAATCTTTCTTCACCCAGTGGTACTTATTGAATTTGTCTGATTACTTTGTGTATGACTAGCGAGAAAAAATATTGCTGAATTCACAGCAAAGTTCGTAATCCTCGTTAGGAACCCCACTCTCCATGGGACTTGTCTGTATTTAAGGCAATTCATAGTCATGAGTTAACCAAGTTCCACTTTTAAACAAGGAATGAGAAAATAATTTTTCTTTTAGTCTGGGGAGACACAGGATATGAAAACGTTGGCATATTCTGTATTAGTTTTCTATTGAACTTGGAAGAGAACAAGCAGGAGGTCTCCATCTGGGAGAAACTTGTTGTTACTGGGTAGAAAATAGAGTCACTTTGAAAAGTTGTGGAATTCTCTATTGAATGCTTCTGGTTCACAGGAGGGGATAAACGCTTCGTAAAGTTAAAAATACACAAACAGCTTTTTTGTTTTATGAGAAAATATGCAGATTAGCAAATTAGTTGTTAAAAACAAACTAGAAGGGCTTTATGTACATCATAATTCACTACCTAACATAGCTCTGCAAAAAGTAGAGCTGGAGCTGAACTTAATTTAGCACTACCAGTTTGCTGGCCTTGATATTAATCAAAACAAACAAACAAATAAACAAACAAACAAAGGCAGCACATCAGTTTTGAGTATAAAGTGATTTCAATGAAACATAGACTTCAAAGTAGGATTCTAGATACACCTCTATTTAGTCAACCAAAATATTAAGTATACAAGTACTTCACAAATTATGACAATTATACTTTGGGCTAAATTCTTGTAAGAAGGTTTAATCATTCAGATAATGGAAATTCTATTCAGAAGTTACCCTATAAGCAAATTTCCAGAGATGCAATTTTATTTTAATATAGCATGCAAGACAAGTTACTGGAAGGGAAATATTGATAAAGAAATAGAACTTGTTTGCCAAACAAATAACAGTTTTGTAATTTTTCTCTTGGCAGTAAAAATGGTAGCAGATAAAATCTTGCACTTGTCACTGCAAAGTCTCATTGTGGAATAGGGGGATAAATAATTTGACTGGCAAGGGATTCTGGAAAGGAACTCTGGAAGACCTCTCATCCAATTCCCACTTAAGTCACCACGAATTCAGAGCAGCTTGCTCAGGATATTTCAATAAATTTTGGGTTCTTTTTCCAATGATTGAGTTTCTACCCAAAGTGAAAGGTTCCACAACACCTTTAGGCAATGTTTTCCAGCTTTTGAACATCCTCATTGTATAAGAAAAAAAAATTCTTACTATTAATTGAAGTTTGCCAAATTGTGTCTAACTTGTGTTTGTTACCTCCTATCCTACCACAATGCACCCCAGAAATATCTGACTCCATCTTCTCTACCATGAATATGAATTGGAAAACAATGAGATTTTGGTCTTCTTTCCTCAAGATTAAACAAATTCAGTTCCCTCAGCCTCTATTCTGTGGTAAAATTTCTGATCTTATGGTGGCTTTCTGTCAGGCTTGTTCCAGGTTGTCAGTGTTTTCCTTGTACTATTTTTCTTATTCATTACTTTCATTAGAAATAAAAGAGCTTCTTGCACCAAAGAGTCTATTAAATTTATCACAGAAGTATTTCAACAATAAATTACAAAGAATTCTAGCTTTGTTAATAAAAATTATCCTCACAAGATAAGTGATTCACTAAGGGAAGAAGAAGAGAGTGAAAAAAACCTCAGTGAGTGGATTTACAATCTTATTTTTAGTTTTAATATTATGTGAGGTTGTAGTAGAACTATGACATTTATATTGACTGAGAACTTAACCCTGAGACAGATCTAATGTGAATCAGAAGACTACTTTTCAAAGGCAGAAAATAATCTGGTAGCCAAGCAACTTATTCATTTTATACCACAGAAGAAATTTGTGGCCTTTTGCAGGATGCTTCCATCATAGGCCTGCAACACATGCTTTAGTTCCTACTGAAAACAGCTTTTTTTTTTTTTTTTTTTTTTTTTTGGAAACAAAACCAGTACAACAAATTGAAAAATACAGTATCTAGTTACAGAGATTCCAGTCTGAACTGAATCTCAAATGCTGCTTGAACAGAAACTGTAAATGAACCTAAGAAAAAACCATGAGCAATGTTTGCAGTGAAGCTGCTGCTCAAATATTATAGTGAAATAGATATGATTATTTGATCATCCTAGTGAAAAAATATGATTTGATGATCTTGTTTTAAAAGTCAATCAGTAACAAAAAAAACCCTAAATAAAATTTTGACAAATTAAAAAAAAAATATAAATCATTATATATTTCCTTTAGGAAAAAAATACAGTCATTCATTGTCATAGAATAGGCTACTGACACCTTGAGATGTACAAAACATTCTCAGTTTCTCCCTGTAAGGGAATTAAGGCAGGCCTGGCAATTTCTAGATTCAGGGTATAGAATAAGAGCAGAGTAATGAATACAAATGCGTAGTAAAATCATCTGGGTCAGGACAAAATTAAGTCCAGTAAATTCAGTAATATTGGTCTGAAATTGATATTGGGGCACGGAAAGACGTATGTAACCTTGATTATCAGGCAGGCAAGCAGGAAGAAGGGCAGGGCTGCTTGTCTGGACCACAGACTCAGGAAAGCCTCAGATGGGCTTGGGGAACCCAAGCTCCCCAAGGAGACTCCCCTCTCCTATGGCTGAGCCCCAGACACACAATCTGGGCTGAGTTAGCAGCCATCTCAACCCACCTCTGCCCCCACACTGTGCTGCTTCTCCCCTTGGTGTGCAAGATGCTGGGACAGCACCTTCAGTGGTGAACCATCACCACATGGGTCTGAAACCACACTAAGCATGAGAGCCTGTGCTTGCTAAATGGAGCTGTGGAGCTACGAGGTGTTGGGTCATAATGTGGAGAGTTACTAAATAAAGCAGCACCTGTCTGATGATCTCTGAAGAGAAAAAAAAAAGGTGTTTCTGAAGATGAACAATACACAACTGCCAAAAATTTATTTTTTTTTTTATTTTCAACAAATTGAAATAAGTTTATGATCATTTTAACATTTATTTTGTTATTTTTCAAAGCCTTTGCTATTGGACATGATGGAAGAATTTTACAGCATGGCTTCTTACTTTCAGTGGCCAGCTTGAGGAAAGAACTAATCAGTTACTCTCTTCTTGAGTAAAATAAAAGACGTGTAACAGTCTTATGACCGTCTGAAATTTCACAATTCCCTTTGAAATTTTACATAAAGAAATAATTTAAAACCACTTTTTAAATGTGACTTCAGAAGACAGGCACCTGGAAATGGACATGCTTTGAAGATTGGCCAAAGGCACTGTTAAAAAGGACATGCAGGGAAGTCCATCTGTTCCCAACAACAGCACTTGCATCACGTGCCCTCCTTGCAAGCATTCACATACAGACTTGCCATTCTGACTGCCCCCCAAAGAAGGAAATAGTATTCAGTTAGTTTTTAAAATTGTAACTATCACTACAAGATTACGAGGTCCTCACAGCACCTGCAAGCAGGACATTGCTCTAGACCAGAGAGGCAAACCTCTTGTTTGATCCAGGGTCTGGCCCTGTCTCTACACTTAGCAGAAGATTACTTTTTTTATCCCGTTTGGTCCTGTTGAGCCAGAGGACAGGATATAATACGTCTCCAAATATCAAACTGCGAATTCCAGACAAAAGAATATTAAAGAAGAGACAAATTGACTCACCCCCACATCATCCAGTGATCATTCAGTATATGTGAAATCATCAAGCTCATGTTTTAAGGAGCCTATTCCTATTTCCACCTGAAGTGCCTAAAGAATGCCAATGTCCTCCAGCTGAAAAAGGACCCTCATTCTTTTGGACTTTCAAGTACCTTTGCGAGTATTATGAACTAGACTGCTCCATTCTTGTTTAACCAGTGTGTTTCTGGTAAAACACAGGGGCACAGCCATGCACAGGTAGAAGACATAAAAATTGATATATCTACCACTTGCAGCACTAACCAGATGTAAGGCTTCAGTCCAACATAGATAACAGATGTCTTGACATATGAATTTCAGAGTATTTAAAAAGTGTTCAGTTTATAGGACAGATGTTCAGCTTATTAAAAGAATCTCATTAAGTCTCAAAGTAATTTTGAATTCTGGATTTAAATGTATATAAATTAAAAACAAAACAAAACAAAAACTAAGAACCTAAGTTCTTATTTCATAGGGATATAGCTCAAAGAAGTAGAACATTTTCTAACATCTAGTCCATACCTATTGCAAAAATTGCTAAGAGTTGTGGAATAGTACAGAGAAGAGACACAAAGTGACAAGATTCACTTGTTTTCCTTGAATATCACCTTGTATCAGGGACAAAATAGCAGACACCATGAGTCACTGCTGTGAAAAATCTCAAAATGTGAAATGACATTTTGCTTGTTTGTTTGTTTTGCTCTCTCCTCAATAGCTATCTAGAAAGACCCATCAACATTTTTGGTATTTAAGTAGTTTTTATGCTACATACTATCCACTTTCCATTGTTTGGAAATAGGTACCCTCATTTCAGCAACTAAAAGCCAAACTTTTCCTTTTGGAACAAAGGCTTACTATTCCTCAGATAATCCCCAAAGCCCTTTCTAGCTCCCCTTAAGCAGTGTGTGACAGAAACATACCCAAAAAATCTTGATGAAGTCACAGTAGCTTCTGTATTACAAGAAACTCCTCATCTGATACATACTGAAATTACACTTACCTTTTTCCTTAACATATTATTTTGGTTTCGCATTCATTCTGTCATTGTCTCATAATTCTTAAGACTCTCTTCTCCTGTAGTTATTTCTGTCCTTAAATACTAATAACAGGAACAACACAACCTTGGGCCTTTGCCCTAGAGAATATAATTATATTTCTATTTCTGTCTCCTCCAGGTGACCCTATTCTGCTGTATGTTATTCTCATCTTCATCTCTACTGAGGAGCACTCAGAGCTTTGTGTTATAAATAATGCTCTCTCACTTTGTGCTCCAAGGTCCTTAATGAAATTAAATTAAAACTCTCTTCAGATTCATCTCTTCCTTTTCAAATAATTGCCAAACTGCTTTTGAAGATTTCATCCAAGAATGTAAACGGGTATTGCTTTGGCACACATTAATTTCAAGAATTTCAAACTACAAAACATTGTGGCATTTTACAGTAACACAATAAATGCTGCAGAAAAGAAATGCATTATTGGAAACATACTTTTAAGAGATGTAATTAAAATCCTTATCAAGTTAGCATTATAACAGTCCCATTTAAATACAGAAATTAAGGGGGTAGGAATAGGTGGGAGACAAAATACCTTGGACTTTCATGACAAGACCTTCACACACACACAAGGAACATTATAACAGTCCCATTTAAATACAGAAATTAAGGGGGTAGGAATAGGTGGGAGACAAAATACCTTGGACTTTCATGACAAGACCTTCACACACACACAAGGACAGAGAAATGCCGAGGTGTCACCCATGAGAAAAGATAAATTATTATAATAATTTTAATTTTTTGTACTACTGCAAGGAAACACTAGACTTTTTTTTCCCTGGCAGTGGTCTCGTATTAGAAGACACAGGAAGCTTGTTCAAGCCCCAAATATATGCCTTTGTGTGAGCACTAAGTTGAAGGGTCCTTGCCTATGACACCAAATTGACCTCTAATGTCTCTCCTAGAGGTGCTGAAATGTGAGAGCAATCATTCCCTAGTTGCTTCACTCTACCACAAGATACTGACCCCAGTAATAGAGCACAAGGGATTTCCAGCTTCCCTGATTAGCACACACAGAGTGCTGTTCTCCTTCCACTCTGGCAGCACCACATCCTCCCACGTCCTTGTGCAACTCACAGACACGTAAATATTTTACTAACAAGGAATACAATCACTTGTATGTCCCTGGGATGTAGGCACTGCTTCCTAAGTAAACCTCTTCCCCATGTGATACAACTTGAAGTTTTGTCAGCTGAAGTCAGAGGCAAGAAAAGAATTGTGAAAGAACCCTGCACCACTTTTAGAAACAGAAAATATTCTCTCTTCTATTGAAGCTAACAAGAGAACCAGCAGCAGCTCCAGAGTCCCTGGGGTGGAGTGAATTCCCCCCAACTAGAGATTCTCTCCGCCCCACCTTTGAAGTTGACTCAGTTTAGACATTATCTTTCATGTCAAAAAATCAGTTATTCACTTACCACAATTTAACCCATTACCAATGAAAGAGCAAAAAACCCAATCCCACCATTATCCCCTCAAAAAAAAAAAAAAAACCCACCCCCCCCAAAAACCCCAAAAAAAAAAAAAAAAAAAAAAAAAAAAAAAAAAAAAAGGAGGGGAACAGGGCAATTAGGTAGCTTCTAGGACACACCAATTAAGGGATGAAATATTCAAGACATTTAAGGACCATCTGGACACCATCCTGTGCAAGGTGTTCTAGGATGACTCTGCTTGAGCACAGAGGTTGGAGCAGATGACCCACCCTGGCTCCTTCTAACCCAACTTTTCTGTGATTCTGTGAAATCCAGATTTTTCTCTCAAGATGGCAGATGTGGGTCTTTCTCTACAGAGATCACAGTATTTCTGATAAACCTTAATCTTTAGTTATGATTTCATTCCATGTGCTCTGCAGAGCAGCTTGTTAAAAGAAAAGTTAAAAATAACTGAACTCTGCATTATGTCCTTATCGTCTATTAATACCAGCTCTCTCATGAAAACGTTTCTTCCCATTGCAATCAGACTAAAAGAGAGATTGACGTGTCTTGCATTCCATTTAGTGTGCATAATCAGTACAGTATTAAATTGATAAATCATTCTATTAGACACAGAAAAATTCTAGTGTAGATTTTTGAAATATAAATAACTAGCACAGAGAAGAACAATTTTCAAGGAGTTTCAAATGATACAAAATAATGTTCATGTGCCTTAAAAAATTAATAAAAATACGTTTGCAAGTTAAAACTGCTGGATCATCCTGTGTCTCCTATATCACAACAGACAGAGAAATGGACATATGATTCTGGAACAATGTTTTTCCATCTCTCCCTCTTTTAATTCCTGTCTTGAATAAACCATATGAAGGGACTATAATGCTGATGACCACAGAAATATGCAATGATAATTATGCAAGGACAAGTGATCAAGTAAGTAACCCGTTGTTAAACAGAAATAAGAGTATGAAACCCATAGCAAAACCACAGTGAATAAAATGGCAACACTGAGGAGAAATAAGCCTGAGACTCAGTAGCAGTCTACCACCACAAAAAAAAAAAAAAAACCCCAAAAGGAAAACATGGATAAGGAAAGCAGGAGGTGGGGAAATTCATACCTAGCTACAAGTATTTAATCATAGATGTAGATCTTGAAAGGAAGAAAAACTAGAGCATGAATTAATCTAATGGGTTCATTTTAAATGCACAGTAACAGAAAAAACCCCAAAAACTTAGGAAAAGGAACAATTCAGACATAGATATTATGCATACAGTAACTATTACAATTCTGAAAACTTTCTTGTTCCTACTATCATCTCAGAAGTATCCATTAGCTTCATATTTTGACCACAAGAAACAACAAAGTTATGGAGCAAAACAGGAGGCAGGAAGGAAAATGAAGAGTATTGTCCTGCCATAAAAGATTAAAATATTTGCAACAGAAATCATCACTTCAATATCTCGTCTCTCACCATGCAAGGTTTAGAAAACTTCCAGGAAGGCATTTTCCAGCTGCCATCACTGACAGATGAGAGAGAAATAAAACAAAAGAAAACACCACCCACTTCCACACAAACATATTTCAACTGAGTAAATTAAACTGTAACACATGCAGTAAGATGTATCCATTCTATGTATGCATTTCAAGATAAAAATAACAGGTATGCACTATCATTAATCTGAAAAGAGATCAGTCATTACAAATGATTAGACAGAGAAATTATATTGAAACATAGAACAGATATATGGTCTTGCAAGTTTGTAATTCTAAAAGTGTGGATAAGATCTGTTCATATCTAAAGAAATTACAGGAAAAAATTTTTAAGAACTTTTTTTCTATTTTTGGCCCTTTTTTTAAGAAAAGCTAAATTATATTTTTCTTCTCCAAACTCTCATGCCATGAGAGGACAAGAGAACATGACGGTAAAGACTGAAGCGAGAGTACACTCCATTTTCAGGGTGTTTGATCCATGAGTCACACAAGGGGCTGACTCTTGCCTGTATTTTTCTCTCCCTTCTCATGCCCTGCTGTAAATTGTTAATGTCAAATGGATCATGGAAAGCTTTTGAATGCCTAAATAAAGATGGGGGAAATAGAAACAGGTCAAAGAGCCTCGTGTCAACCTGAAGCTAAATCTTTCCATGTTCACCATTTTTGTTTTGGGTGGAGACCTCCTTTAGCTTTACATAACATGCAGCTGTTCAGATCCACTGGTGGCTTCTGATTGCTAGAGGGCATCCTTGAAGCACTGGCAATGCTACTGGTGGTAATTCTTTTGCACAACAACTTTTGAGTGAAACAAAATAAAGCTGATGCATCAATTGCACTTTTTCAGTGAGTCAGTACAAATTCTCTTGTGGTTCCAACTGGTCATTAAATAAAGGATAAATCAGTGGAACATCTACAAAACTTACTGGCACCAAAAGGAGACCCAGGATCTTCACTGCATAGGAATTGTCCCAGAGAAGATAACTTAGGGTCAGGTCACTAGATTATGAAACCACTCATCTAGAGACATATAGCCTCTATTTCTGGTCTTGCACTGACTCAGAGCCTGACAGCAGGGAGGTTACAATTGCCTCATTTCAATTTCCCTGAAAACACAGAAAACTGATTTCCCCAGCCTCCAAAATTTCCCTGAAAATTAATGAGCACCACAAATTAAGTTTTTGAAGTACAGTGGTCCAAATATTTCAGACAGAGTCATTTAAGTCCAAAGAGCAATGTTAGAGTAGGTATTCCTTTTACAATAACACAATTAGAAACATAATTGGAAAGAGAGAGTGGAGATGAAATTAAATAACATTTCTTGATTAAAATAAATGTATAAAGCTCCCTAAATTGAATTTACATATCAAGTGTAGTAAACATTCATTTTTTACCTAAGAGTATTTGCTTTCCAAACTTCTCTCTCCTCTCTTTGCATTCCTGCTGTTGCAAAATGGCTTTAGATTTTAGAGGTTTCATTGCAGTTACTTAAAAAAACTTCTGACCTGACCAACCTGAGTGGCTTCTTTAAAAAATAAATGAACGTATGTGCTGCTGCCTGTTCTTCACAGGATTTCGTTTGTGTACTCCAACCTCTTTTGGGGACAAAATTGTCACTATGTGTAGTTCAAACATGCAGATAGTTATAAACACAGGATATGACTGACCAGTTAAGTAGAGCAGACATTATATCCTCATAAAAAAAGATGTGTGGAATCACTGGATGATCTTAACTAATTTGTTTGGGTTTGGGTTTGGTTTGTTTTGTTTCGTTTTGTTGGGGATTTTTAAGGAAGGAAAAAAGATATAACTGATTTCTTACACTTTACATTAGATTAAAAATTAACCCTCAAACAGAAAACATAATTCAGGGACTGAAGAAACAGTTGAATTACTGCCTGTAAACTCTCTGCTTTTTTACAGGTATTGATTTTATTCTGGTTTTGATTGTGTGTGTGGGTGTCTGATATAATTTTTAATGGTATTCAAGTTATAGGATTTGCAGAGAAAAGGCTTTCTGATCGATATGGCTGGAAATGATGGCTTATCTTGAGGCCAGTTAAATATCTGATCTCCAAACACACTCAGATTTTAAAAGTCTAAGTTCAGATTCAGCTTCTACAGGACTGAATTGATGGATCTCTTTGGCAGCATCTCCAATTCTGTTTCATGAGCCAATATAAGAAATGAGATAATTTTGATTACACACAAGAATAAAGAAGTTTGACAAAGACACTTAATGGAACTAGCAAGATAGAAATGGTCTGGCATAACTTACTAAAAATAAACCTAACATTAATAAAAGTGAAAATAATCAGAAGATTTGCACACATAATTTTAATATTTATTAAAATCCTCTGGCAATATATTAACTCTCTTTTTTAAATTTTAGTAATAGCCTGTCTTGGCTGAAAGATGTAAGAACTTTTCTAACAG
The DNA here is from genome assembly GCA_013400495.1 of Nicator chloris. Classification (NCBI taxonomy): domain Eukaryota; kingdom Metazoa; phylum Chordata; class Aves; order Passeriformes; family Pycnonotidae; genus Nicator; species Nicator chloris. Next base: position 17,488 of record WAAE01018991.1, read on the forward strand.
ACTGAAAGGTTTAACAGTTCTGTTAGAATTCAGAAAATATCTATCTAACCCCTGCTGAACTCTCATCTCTCCCTCACCGACTGGAGAGCAAGAGTGAAGCCCTGGTGCTCTGTGCTAAACCTTGAAGTTCAAGGATGTTCTGTGCTTTGCTCCTGTTTCCATAAAAAGAAGAGAGGCTGATATTTCCCCTCTTAGTGTCTACTCTGATGGCTGCAATGTCACCACTCATTCAAAAGGAGATACAGGATCTTGAAGCAAAAAATAAAGCACTTCTGAGGCTTAGATTTCATCTTTAATTTTTGTTCTGAAAGATCCAAGTTTGTGTTTTTCCCTTAACTGACAGAGACTTAAATACCCTCTGTGAGCTGTGATACAAGGTTCTCCCCCAAAATAAACATTAGCTCAGTAAAAACACATCCACTCCCTTTGACAAGGTCTCCCACGAAGAACGTCTTGGATTTAGAGATACAGGATCTTTTTCAACACTAAGGGAATAGAAATGAATTCTTTTCCAGGTAAATTTTTACCAGCTCACTTAAAAGATGGCAGATGGAGAGCAATACAGCATTTGTAGTGAGCACAGTCCTATACTGTTTGCCTTTCTAATGAGTGAGCCTCTACAATCTCTCCATTGCAGTAAATGACCTGCACACCAGCCAATTGCAAAAGGCTTTTGTGAAGGGAAGGCACAGGCATGCATCACTGAGGATCACAGAACCGAGTCTTTGAGTCTTGTAGCTTTGGTATCATTTGCACACTGTAAAACTTAGCTTTCATCCTACCTCTGTTGCTTCAAAATCACCATCTACATTCGCAGACAGCTACAGAGCTTCTTTTCATAGCTTGTCTCTTATTTCTCCTTTGTTTTTTGTGTTTGTTTTGGTTTAGATTTTCTTCTGTAAATGGGAACATCTTTGATGCCAGACTCTTCAACCTGCCAAGCCTTTAAATCTTGAAAATCAATAGCACTTTATTAAGTGTTACTTAATGCCACCTTTGGGCAGAGATTCCAGTTCTATACAACAAAGTTTCATTACATATTATTGAGAACCTGGGAGAATTTTTACTCCATTACAGGAAAGATGTTATTATGGTTAAAGATGTTAGACCAAGTTCTATCAGCTATTTAAATTTACCTCCTGCTACAAAGCAGCAGAGGATAAAAGGATGGCCAATGATTTCTGTTATGAAATGCAGCAACTGCTGAGTAAAATATCTGCTTAAACCTTTTATAATTTCTCCTCTTGCCTTTCATTCCTTCCCAACCGGCACCCTCTCTCATCATCTTACTGGAGTTCTGTTTTAAACTTGATTTCAAAAGGAACCTCAGGAAGCTTCTGCAGGAGTGATATTTCACTAAAAGGCTGGAGATATCTGTCATTAGAAGGAATGTTTTCAGAGAGGTCTGATCAGTCTGGTTGGCTGCTCTGGATGAGCACAACTTCACTTCCATGTCAGTACCAACAGAAAAGTCCCATGGGAGCTGAGAGCTTCTGCCCTCCAGGAACTCCTGTTACCTTCTACAGCACTGTGATCATTAGTGCCTTCTGTGTAACCTACAACAGAAAGCCAACACTAAAGGAGGCAAAAGCCCATATAGCTGCAATCCTTTGAGCACGTGAAGTATTTCCCCAGCAGCCTGATGGCAGGGCCCTGCTTTGTCGGGCTGTCAGACAGCCCAGCAATGTGAGAACAAGGTCTGCTCCAGGGGTAAAGAGTGCTGAGAGGCAGTACTCAGAGTTGGCACCAAGATTTCACGCTGATGTGGGATTAAATAAGCAGTAGAGCCCAGGTTAGACCTATCCAACGTGTTACTGAGCCCAAGGCCTTTCCTTGAAGTAAGCCAGAGTTTCAAGGCATCCGCTCTGTTACTGAGTGGCGCAGACTGTCTTACACTGCTGATTAATGTTCCACTTGAAGACACTGGAAGGTTTCAACTTCGTGCCATGCCTCACCAAGCACCTGAGAGGTGATTAAGCAGTGTTGGCACACAGTCTGTCTTATTGATTAATTACATTGACACACCTAGAACTTGACTGTTCCCTTCAATTGTTATTTTTCTCTGTACCTTGTTGCTTCTGGGTGTGTGATATACAACAACATGACTTCACAAAGGGGGTGCACTGTTTGTCATGTGAGCATCATAAACTACATATATCAGCACTGCTCATAACAGAAAACATAGAAGTGAAATGTTTTTTTAAACTTCATCATTTCTTGCAGCTTCCTTACCTGACAGCTACTATTATTTTATAAGGGAGTCAGATGGCAGATAGAAACTTACATTTGTATTATTTGTGATGGCAATAGGCTTCAGTCCACATCACTTTGTCATTCTCAATTCACATTGCCATTTCTCAAGCATTAGATATTTTATCACACAGCAAATCCATCCAATGACATATAAATAGAGCACACAGACAAGTCAGTGCCCTGCCTGCTCAGTTTCTCAGGGAAAGACTGTGGGTAAGATCTTGAAAAGATGTCATGATAACAATGCCCCAACTGGCCCCTTTAAGAGTTAAAATAAAGACACCACCAAGCATTCACCCCTTGGAAATATTATGTTGTTCAGGAGTCTGCAATGTCAGCCTCCCTCAGCAAAAATTACTCTTAGCCTAATTTTGTGACCTTGACAGATTTTTTTTATTTTGCCTTCATGTTGACAGGAAAAGAAAAGGGGGAAAAGATGGGGAAAAAAAGAGAAGATCTAGGTTGTTTGTACATTAAAGGCAACTTTGGTCTGCTTTGTGAAACTCTGACCTGCTGGCTTTATGACCAGGAATCTCTAAGTCTAAAGTAGATGCCATGTCTATGTAGCATTAGGTCTTGGACTTCTACTGGCCATTTTGTAAATATAACTTAAAAATCAATATGACCTTAGCAATGATAACTCAACATTAAATTGCAGAGTTTTCCTCATCTATTTTATACAAAATTGATCATTATATTTTTTATGCTTAGATTAGTGAGATAGAGAAAATTACTTTTTATTGTAATGGACAGTCCATATGGTTCATTTAACTTGCATCTCCAATAGTTGGATTACGCATCTGCTTTTCACCTAAACCTGAAAACTTGGCAATCCTTTCAAGTGTGTTTCTCAAGAAAAAAAGGTGTTATTACACAAATACTTCAAGGTGGGGATGGAACCCATTCAGCCTTTCTGCTCTTTTCAACAATCAGCACCAACTACAGATTGAGAGTCTCAGATGCATATACAAGTTTGTCTACCTTGAACACTGTCTCTGTGTACAGTTCTCTGATGTGGCAGTATAAGCTCCAGCACACAAATTCCTGGTCACAAGGTGGGTGAGGAAGGGGAAGCAGGGTGAGGAATCACTCTGAGCTGCTACTCAGAACACCTTGTGCAGGAGCAGTCCTCAAAGCTCCTTGGAGGGTCCAGGGATCCCCACTGCAAGTGAGCACTGCAGCTTTGCTATGGAGGTTTTAATTTCTCGGGACTAAGTCCCGGGGTAATCCTAAGGATCAGGAAGCCAACAACAGACTTGCAGCTAAAAAAGATGGGGCACATATTCTAACATTTATAACTTATTAGCTGAGTAATGCAACACCATAAAGAACATAATACTGTATTGTTCTGAAATTGTCTTTATTGTACTGCTGTTGATAAACACGGTCTAAGAACCCTTGGGATTTTCTTCAGTAAAAGAGATCTAGGCTAATCTAGAAAACTGATTATTTTGGATGGCAAGCCCAAGATTAAAATACAAACCTGAAAATGCTGCATCTCTGGTTTTGAGTCCCATGGAGAGCTGAAATATCTTCCAATTGCATCTGTTACTAGTGAGACATGAAATAGTTCTTGGCTTTAATTCATTCTATTTTCTTTTAATACATTGATTTCTCTAAGGTCTCCAAACATCAGAACTACCACAATTACGCTTTCCACTTAGAAATCTTGCTTTTGGTGAATTGAAGAGTCTGATGGGTACATCAGATGTTGCTGTGCTGTTGCTGCCAAACAATAGTGTATGTCCAAACAGGCTGCCAAATACCCAGAAAATCTAAGAAAATAGCTACTATAAAAGTTAAAAAAAATTTACATAGTACACAAAAGATTCCAGCCTTTCTAGTCTAATCTGGTTCATGTACAGTTGGTCCATGGATATTCGAGATGAATCAACATTTTTTAATGCACCTGCACTGCAGGTAATCTCAGTATATTCACAAAGCACAGATGCATATGTTTGTGTCTGAGAAACCTTTCCCACAGCTCCGTTCCCAGCCTACAATTCTGGTTTTGCCCTGACCAGAAAAAAATCTGTAAGAGAAATCAAGACAAAACCAAGTAAAAGAAAAATTACAACTCCAGACATTAAAATACTCACTTCCTAATGTGCACCTTTATTGCCTGACACCTTAGTGTTTAATGCTTTGAATACATGCATATTCTGTATTGCTGCTGAGAGCAGTATGATCCCAATTGATACCAAGTACCTATTGATACTCTCAAACATTCCCTTTTTCATTCTATTTCACTTCATGCTCCTTCAAGGACTGAATATACAGGTGCTGAATGTTTATTTCAGATTTCATGTAGATTTTCCTTCCTTGGGGTACGGAGAGCAGATTTTGAAAACACTAAATTTTCATCTCTCAGATGCAGTCACTTCCAATCAGAGCACTTTTGAAGAAGTTCAGCAATGGAAAAATATTTATGCCTCATGAAGTTTGTGTTCACAGCCCCATAACATCTTCAGGGAAAAAACACCTCTATGACATTAGAAAAAAGAAACAGTATGGAGTATTCTCTTAGAACTAAAGAGGGTTGCCAAAAATTTCTACAAAACAACTCTGTCAAACAAGTACACTATGACCACTCTTACAGTAAGTTTTCTGTCAGTTTTTAAAGAGAAGCAATTTAGATAAATCATCCCTTCTTTTATTTTTATTAATAAAACTGGACATCTGCCACCAAAGTAACCTGCATTAAAAGGATTTCACATGCAATCACATTTTGAATGTTAAACATCACCAAAGATTCCAGCAGTGACAGCACAGTATCTATGTAAAAAGAACAAAAAACATTAACCTCTGCTACAAGGATGAGTAAGAATTTAGGAATAGAATATCACACCTGGCTAAGGACCTGAATTTGATAAGATAGCATCTTAAATTAGTATTAAATTCAAGGCATAGATTATTTTGACAATTTTCCTTTTTGTATTTACCCAGTTTTTAGAAGTGTAGAAGAGTTTGCAACCATGCACAGTGTTTTAAAACATTATATTATCAATATTACCTTTATATTATTACTATTGTCTTTATTTGACACATCAATTTCTTTTCTCCCTTGAAATTTCAAGAGACAATGGGATTTAGTTTTAATTTCTATACCAAAAAAGCCATTCTTATTTTTAGCAGAGATGCCTTCTAGAGGTCAGAGTGAAAGATTTCATTTGGGCTAACATAATTACATTGGGCTGCTCACTTATCACAGTGCTTATGGGAGTCCAAGTTTAACATCAGACTCAAGTTAGAAGAAAATAAATATTAATTTGTAAGGCATCTAACAGCAACCACTAAGCAACCAGTCCTGTTAATGCCTCTCAGCAATCAATTTCCATTTTAATCAGATTTACTGTCCTGGAAGATTGACACATTAATTACTGAGTTGTCAAAAAATTTATGCCATCCCCTCCTGAAGAGCTCCCATGAAGCCATGTCACATCCCACCCACTCAATCACAGCACTGGAAACTGATCCATGACCATCAGTGTCCCCTCCTGACTGCACCTTGTGATGCTGTCACAGCTCATCCCTGTGACAAAACTACAGCCCCTTGTAATACCAGCATCCTGCCCATGAGCAAACAAATCCAAGAGCTACTGTGTCAACATTAGGCATGGTCCCCAAACATGGACACTTCTGCTTCCTCCAGAGCTTCTTTTGCTGACAGGCTGATAGGACAGCTCATTTTCTCGATGGCCTCCAGTTGTTGTTGTACCCCACACATGAGTTATTAAATTCACAATGCTGTACAAATTTTGAGTGTTTACCATGCAGACTTTAAAGCTGTCATCCTACTGCACTGGAAAGAGAGTGCAGAGTCAGAAATATTTTCAAACAGCATGGATTTCCTTATTGTACCTATCAAGCAGCAGACCACACCTATGCTCCAGAGATCATATTTTCTCTTAGTTAGAGTTTTCAAGAAACACTTAGATATCCTTCCTGAGTTGTGAAAGAAACTCCTGTCACAACTTCTGCTGGAGTCTCAAAACAGATTTCTTTATTCAAATCCAAACAGTGATAACAAAACAGACTTACCATTTTTAAGAGGGGTTTAACACCTCAGCAGGCTCACAAAAAGGTTACTTAATTTCATCTTAATAAAATGTAGCATACAAGCTTTGAAATATAGGTCTTGATTCAGGATTCGGAATTCCTCCAAAGACCAAAAGAAGGCAGAAACCCATCCTCCTCTTCCAGGGCTCCAGAGCAGCAGCTGTAGCACTGAATAATGCACTGTTGTCCCATTTGAGATGGTTTCTCACTCAGAAGGGAAACAGGTGGCAGGTGAAAGAAAAGGGAAAAAACTGATCCATATAATGACCTTACTGAGTCCTTAAATCTACATATTATCTCAAGTAACACAGCTATTTCCCAAATCAAGCAAAAAAGTAGTAAATAACAGCAGCTAAAATTTGCAGGTTTTATGCTGAATTGCTCAGAATTTGGGAAAAATATGGTGTTATGACTTGAGATGCTTGAAAGTGAAACCAAATAAAACTTAAATTACACTGGCAGGAGGTGGAAAGTTTAAAGTGCACATTAAAGAATTCTTCACCTGCAATAAATGACCTGAATCAAATTTGTAAGCATAGGTCATTCTTGATTTTATTGATGTGAAGGTTGGATTCAGAGGCAACCTTGAGCACCATTTATTCACTTCCAGTTATTATGAGAATCTTCCCAATTTTTAAAGAATTGAACAAATATTTACAGTAAGTTATGTTGTTTATCAATAGGTGCAATTATTAAAATGAAAAGAAAATTTAAAAAAAAAATCAGAATTCCCCATAACATTCCTTCAATTTTTCAATCACTCATTTTCAGCCATTGCAAAATGAGATGTTTTCCTGAAGTATTAAGGCTGAAACATCTCAGTCCCAAACATCACCTGCACCAATCTGTGGACCTTAGGCATGGAGTCACATCCTGTATATAAGAGAGATTCCTTGTTTCAAAATACACGCAGAACTTTCAGAAAAAAAAAAAAAAAAAAAAAAAAAGCTGTAGTTTTTTGGTCAACACAACCTAGAATTCCTAATAAATACAAATGCAGTTTCTGAAGTTACTAGAAACTTGGGTTCCCCCTCCTAATTACAGCTACTGTTGCTGAGGAACTTGTACCCGTAGGAATACACAGATGATGTACAAATGTCTTACTGAGCCCACATTTTGCTCCATTTTTCTCTTATAAACATTCACATGGTGGTTTCTGTACAATTGAATTCAGATGATTCATTAGAGTATGATTATGTTATTAATTATGAAAGGTAAGATAGTCATCAGTTTTCAGGTCTAGTCTACAGTAAATTGGCTGTACCACTTACAATTAAAATCTACTGTGAATTGATACAATAATTATAGGACTTTTTTTTATGTGAGGCCTGAAATTAATTGTGCTAGAACCTACTGATTTCTACATACAGTAAATCTATAACACCTCAAAACTACTGTTACAACTGGTCTTTCAAAAAAGTCATAGTCATAACACTACTCAAATGGAAATAAGATGAAAGCAAATTAATACTGAACTTAATGTAACAAATAAATTCTGAGATCACCATGGCAACTTCCATGACATTAAGCATGAATTCTGTGACAAAATAATTACTGCTTTCATCGTAGCAAATTAATATATTTAGAATTGCAACCATATTCCTTTCCTAAAATATTTCAATTAAAATTACATCTAGAAGGTAATTTTATAGTCTCTAATTTCTGAGAGTCAAATAGAATAATAGCAAAAAAACAATACAACTGGATCAATATAAAGTGATCTTAGGCTACATGCTAGCAGATTTGTAACATCTAATTCTGGGGGGAAAAAAAAGGACAAATCCAACAGGCTCTTCTTTCCCTATCCTCCCTCAGGTCTGAGGAACATTATTACCCTTGGAGTTCTGCCTGGAGTTGTGGGAAGTGATGAATGCATCATATCTTATTGATTTTTGTACATACCCTTCTGATTTTATCAAAAATGTTTCATGCATTGCTCACACAACAGGCGGACACAGAATTTTAGAGATTAAGACAATACCAGAGATTGTTTCTCCCTGCTCTGCCTGAAGTTCTCTAGTGAACCTGCTTAGTCTCTTTGATTCCTGTGTCCCACTGGAAACTATTAAGTCCCTTCTAGAGTAAACCTTCCTCTGACTACAGGATAGGAGCTGCTACCCATGGACAATGTCTAATAATGGACATCCAACCTCATATCGAGCTGCAGTAGGACATATTCTGTTTTCCCAAATCCCCATGTTATCTAGTTGCTATTTCCTTTTTCTTTATTTTCATTCCCCCAATGCCAAAATTTCTCCATCTTTGTAGCCTCTTTCATAAAAGGTAAAAGACTCAACTTGCTCTTCATCCATTCCATCCTCATGTATTTTAATATTCTAAACTTGAGAGAAATTATTTATGCATATGATTTCTACATACATTTCATTTCTACAGAAATTCTCTTCCTACTGTACAATTTGTGACTGGTGTTTCCTTTATGTAATTATATAAAACAGAATAACTCCAACTGTTCCATTATTTTTCCAAGGTCTACTTTAGACTGGCAGCCCTGTCATCTAGTTTTAAACTATTTACATTCAAGCCTAATGTTTGCTTAGTATTTCACACACTCTTGAAAATCACTATTAATGCACTAGAGCTTTGCTTTTTTCAATTCTTCTAGAAATTCTGGAATGAATTCAAGAAGGGGATTGCTGATTAAAGTGAGTGCAACTTATTTGGGTTTCCATTAATTTTTTTCTGCAGTATTTAAATCTTAGATTTATGGCACTTAACAGAAGAACCATCTTGATTTTGCTTAACATATAGTTCTTGCACACATCTGGCCTCATTTGTCTTCTAACATTATTGTGCACTTGCTAGACTACTAACAGTTTACAGTTCAAAAAATTAATTACAACTACTTTGCCCACTTTGGCAGTTACAAGAAAAGACTTTTTTTGATATCTAAAAAGCATTCTTAAATATTTTTAAGCATTATTCTTACTTTTTCATCTTTAGATAATGTCCAAAATTATTGGCCTCTATTGTTTTCAGCTTTAGATAAACAACTATTTGAAATTCCAAATATATTTACTGTTTGTTTGCATTGTATTCTGTTTGCTAAAAAAGACATGTAAGGTCAAGTCTTGATGTTTTCAACTTACTTGCCTGTGATATACTGTTCTGAAAATCAATTTCTCCTCATTTGCAAAGATCAGGTCTCTGTAGCTTTATGATATGTCAGATGAAGAGTGGAAATAGAAAGTGTGGTTTAGAAGATATTTTGGAATTAGCTGAATGAGGTTTCTACCATTATCTCCTGAAGAGAAGCCCTGTACTTACACAGCCTTTTTTCCTCTTGCTCCATTCTAATCTGACTATAAAGCAGACTGGAGGCCTGAAGCAGTCTCTAAATTATAATCCATCATGCATATTATCTGTTATGACATTTTCCCATAAGCAATTAAAGATTGTTTACGCTTATGACTTGTCAGTTCCTTGAACATGGCAATGTCTTTTTTGTTGTTGTTGTTTTGGAAGAAAATATGTCCTCCTTAGAAAACACTGCAATGCTAACATGCTTGGGGTTTTTGAGCTCTTCAGTCCTACTAGCCACCCCACCAAACGGTGGTTACACCGAAGTCAACAAGTGCCAAGTTGGCCTCAGGGAACTGACTGGACACATTCGCCATCGCTTTAAAATCTCTTTCTCACCTCTGGGTGATAGCAAAAATTTTGGAACAGTCACGTGGCATTTCACACTGCAATGACAACGACACTTGTCTAGACTTCCCACTAATTTTAGGAAGTTCTCTTGCTTATATTATCTAGACTTGCTCTGAAATTCTATCTGTAGCAGCAGGGCACAGCTGGGGTACCCTGTGTGCAGGAGCTCTTGCTAAGGCAATGTGCCTCAGTGCCACGCTGCAGACACCCTTCAGCCCAGTACGTGTTCACAAGGGGCGTTACAGACATTGCTGGATATCACACAGATACAAGGCAGTGGTAAAACATTCTAAAAGATAACAGAAAACACATTTCCTTTTTTCATTTATACATAGATTTTCACTGAGCGGATAACTGCCTCTCTATTCTAGAAATACTAATTGTGAGACATAAACAGTTTATGTAAAAAGTTTTATAAACTTATCTGCAGAACTCCAACCAAATTTGATACCTGCCAAGAAGGGACTGGAAAAAATTAAATCCAAATATCATAAATTGCAATTTTTTTTTTCACTGTAAGAGCAATCTGGGCAATACCAGGCTTAATCATAGCCCAAATATATAGAGGACCATGAAAAATGTCTCCTCTATCTAACTTTTCCATTCTGCTAGAGCTGAATAGCTTTTCCTTTCTTAGGGAATATCTACTTGGATATGAGAAGCTACATTTATGTTACTAACATGAGAAAATTTAAGGTTACTGTTTTTTCTAATCTACATTGTAAATTAAACTACCATGGAAAAATTACCACATTTTTTCAGAGGAAGAGATTATAAAAACATTAAAAAATTATGAAGTTTATGAAGATCTCAACATACACATACAAAATGTCCAGCACACAGCTGGATAAACACACCATGTGATGAGTGATCGGTTGGCCCACAGGTCAGGCACAAAGGGGTACAGTGAATGGGGTGACACCAGACTGGCCAGCTGTCACTGCTTGGGTTCTGCACAGCTCCATCCTCAGCCCTGTGCTCTTCAACATCTTCATAACCAACCTTGACGCAGGACTGGAAAGGATACTGAGCAAGTTCACAGACAATACAAAGCTGGGAAGAGCTGTTGACTCCCTCCAGGGCAGAAAGGTCCTGCAGGCAGAACTCCACAAACTGGAGGGCTGAGCAATTACCAGCCATGTGAAGTTCAACAAGGGCAAATGCCAGATTCTACACCTGGGATGGGGAAGCCCCAGATGTGTGAACCAGCTAGGGAATGAGATGCTGGAAAGCAGTGCCATGGAAAGGAAACTGGGGGTCCTGGTCGATGGCAAGTTGACCATGAGCCAGCAGTGCCCTGGCAGCCAGGAGGGCCAAGGATGTCCTGGGGGCATCAGGCACAGCATGGCCAGCCAGGCAAGGGAGGGGCAATGCTTGGGCAATCCTTCTCTTATCTGAGCTGGGGCAGCTTCACCTCAAGTGCTGGGGGCAGTTTTGGGTGCCACAATATAAAAAAGACATTAAACTATTAGGGAGTGTCCAAAGGAGGGTGATGAGAAAGGTGAAGGGCCTTGAGGGGAAGTTGTATGAGGAGTGGCAGAGGTCACTTGGTCTGTTCAGCCTGGAGGAGACTGAAGGGAGACCTCACTGCAGTTACAGCTTCCTCATGAGAGGAAGAGGAGGGGAAGGCACTGATCTCTTCTCTGTGGTGACCAGTGACAGGACCTGAGGGAATGGCCTGAAGCTGTGTCAGGGGAGGTTTAGGTTGGATATTAGAAAAAAGTTTTTCACCCAGAGGGTGTTTGGGCACTGGAACAGGCTCTCCAAGGAAATGGTCACAGTACCAGCCTGACAGAGTTCAGGGAGTGTTTGGACAACACTCAAGCACATGGTGTGACTCCCCAGGATGGTGCTGTGCAGGGCCAGGAGTTGGATATTGATGATCCTTGTGGGTCCCTTGAACTCAGTTTATTCTGTGATTCTGTGAAAATAACCTCTCATTTGGAAAAAAAAAAATCTACATAGTGTTTAGCTACTCTTGTAAATCTTGCACCCTTTTAAATGTGCCTCTGAACAAGTCCAGTATGCTTTATAAAAGCAGAATTTTGAATTTATACAGATACTGTGCAAGTCAGAAAAATTAATATTAGAACGTCATAAAAGAATTGTAAATGTTTGAAGTCAGCAGACAGACACATTTGACCCAGCCATCCTGTGCTGGATGGCGCTGCCCCCTGCCTTCCTGCTTGCAGGAAGTTCTGTTCAGTTGGTATTGATGAATTTTAATAGTCAGTTTTAAATCCTCTTAAAACTGATTGTTCCACTGAGAAGATATTTCAGGCACACTGGATAGCTGTATTAAATGTTTTTCTTTGGGATTTGATTACTTACAGTACATTGAGTTTTAATGCATCAGCCTCTGTTAACATTGGATTGATAGTATCTCAATTGGTTACAATCCGGAGCTCTTACTACATGATTTGCAGTCTGCTGAGAGTAAGCTCTGGATTTTGCCATGTAAGTTATCAGAAATTCAATGTTCCTACATATCACAGAGGAACAGAAAAATTCCGTATAAAATACAGCTTTATCATACAGGCCAATTTTCAATAGGAAACACTATCTAAAAATAACGAATAAATACGACACATGCTAAGTACGGATGCATGAAATAAAAAAAAAAAACAAATTCCAGCCATAAAAGTCCTAATCTATACAAACCTTTCCAGTGCAGAGAACCACAATGAATTTTAATGGATTAGTCTTCCTAGTGAAAGACTTTTGCTTAGTTCTACCACCATTAACAATATCGAATATGTCTACTGCAGCACAAGGACACCCTAGAAGAATGGCACAATCACAGTTCACCACTTTCTGGCTAAGAATGCTTCTCTTTACCATAAGCATGTTTATTTACATGCTTTTTATTTCTCCAGTCCACCATTAATGTTGTATTCAAGCACTAATGTATTCACTTATTTATGAATTCTAAGTAGCTACCTATAGTCTCAATAACACCACTGTCTTATCAAAAGGAGGATAAAATTGATCTCTAGTTCTGAAAAAAAAAGTCTGAATATTTAATAAAAAATACATAATTTTTTAATATATTAGCATGTCAAGAGCTGCTTATGGAATCATAGAATCATTAAGGTTGGGAAAGACTTTTAAGAATATCAAATTCAACCATTAACCCAACCACTTCACCACTAAACCACGGCCCTCAGTGCCACATCTATACATCTCTTCAATACACCCAGGGAAGATGACTCAGGCACTACCCTGGGCAGCCTGTTCCAGTGTTTCACAACCCTTTCAGTGGAGACATGTTCCCTAACATTCAATTTAAACCTCCCCCCGCAAGTCACAGCTTGAGGCCGTTTCCTCTCCTGCTGTTACTGTTACCTGAGAGAAGAGGCTGACCCTCAACTTGCAAACACCTCCTTTCAGGTAATTGTAGAGGTGCTTCCATGGTTTCTAACACACCAATAACCCTTGCCTCTTTGCTGCCACATGCATCTCCATCCCTTATGTCCACTGAGATGGGAGGCCAAGAGATCTTACTAGCACACCCTCCTTCAAATATTGGTATGCTGTTCCCAGGCTTATCTCTATCAAGGCAGGTTTTACTCTCTTCAAAAATAGTTTAAAACTCTTTCAGTGATCTCTATTAACTCCTGAGCAATGATCCTTTTCCCTTTTTCAGATATGTGTACTCCTTCTCTTGTCAGCAGGCTTGGTGTCATGTACACTGATTTGCCATCAGAAAGTTGTGAGCCAGTGACACCAGGCTCAGAGACAGGTCTTGGTGTGCTGGCTCTTCCTGCTTCTTCCCACATTACTCCCTGCAATTGGAAGGATTGAAGAGGACACTGCTTGTGCTCGTGATGCCTTAACCGGTCCTCTCAAGGCCCTGAAGTCTCTTGTTTGACCTCGCACTCTCTGCTGGGACCTCAAAGCTGCCTACCTGGAAAATCAATAACGAAAATAATCTGAGGGCTGTACTCAGTTCCTCACTCAGGGTGAGGAACTTTCTCCTCATGACTTTAATCTGAGCCCCAGGTAGGCAGCAGATTTCTCAAATCTGGTGTGCATATTGGGCCTTCTGCTCTCTCCAGAAAGGAGGCTCCTATGAAAATTACACATTCTTTTTCTTTATGGAAGGAGTTTTGATGTAGGACATAGGCCCACTTACCTTAGTGACCAACACCTCTGCTCTAGATGAACCATCACGCTCATCATTGTTTGGTTCCACTTGCACATGGAACCACCGTCTTCATGCAGAGGCACCCTGAAATGTGGGGCAGTCCCAAAGGAGACACCAGATGTCTGTTGCATCAGCCAGTAACTTGTAGCAATTGCCCCCATCCCCTAAGTCTCTGTGTTTAGCCAGACAACAAAATAATAGAGAATCCTGCACATTGTGCACCCTTTGTGCATGTTGGGCTTGTCTCAGGAAATGTCTCAGGTGTGAAAGGTTATGCAATTTAGTTTTATATTGGGCTGCTGGTAGCATCTAAAAGTAATGTAGATATAATTTTCAATAATCTTTGTAAAGATATTTTAACCTTGGAAAACATTAAAAAGGGAAGCACCTATTTCACTGATAAACCATCAGAAAGTTAACCAATTATGTTCTGCAGGATTTTACTTAAACCGAAATGATTCTTTACCTCCTGATTTCCAAGATAACATTCTCTCCTGGAAGAATCACATGTCAGGATTTGAGCATCTCGTTGCAGCACTGCACTAGTGCAGCCCAACTCTCACCACTGACTTAAAGAACAAAACTTCAGATTTTTTTATATTATGCTGTTTTAAATCAGAATTGATTAAAAATGCTTAGCTGACTTACTATGATGAGCAAAGATGTAATAAGAAACTATTTCAGGCAAAAATCAATAATATGTAGTCAGCAGAAGAGAACACCAACATTTAAGTCCATTTCCCTGACAGGTTTTTGCTTCTCAGATGATAAAAAATAAATGGTATTATCCCGTGGCCATTCATCCACTTTCATTTCCAAATGCATTTTACTTCTTCATATTTAAGGACATAGATATCTTCTGTTTCCTAGCTTTGAAAATCTGAGCTGCGAAAAACACAAAGTGACGTTTAACTGAAGTAGTATTCCTTGGCTTATACCCTGAGCCATTAGGCTATCACAAAGAAAAAGGGATGTCGTTGATTTACTCCAGTTTCATTTTTAAAAAGCTGAATGAACACTAATTATTTCTCTTAAATAAAAAGCCCAGGACTCTGACAAGTTGGATGTGTAGCCTTTGATCTGGTAGAAAAAGCATTTCAGAATTCCAGGCTGAGGTATGAGGGACTAGAGAAGCTCTTTTTGGGAATTAGAAGGCTCTTCTATCTCATTGCTTTCAATTTTGACTAGTTCTGTACAATCTCCTGCTGAAGCGCAGCAGTGTAATACGTCTCAGGATTCACCAGTCTGATACTTCAAATACATCTCTGCAATGCCAGTACTCTCCAAGGGCTACATAAGGAGTAGGAGAGTTTTAAATAAATATTCTGCCCCACTATAATGTCTGTCCAGATCCTTCAAATTCAGTGTTCCATCTCACAGCAGAAAATGCATGGAATTGCTGCCTACCTGTTCAGGCTTTGCAGTTTTGTAGCTGCAACACTCATCAGATGTGTATCACTTACGAAATAAAATGCTGTGCTGCAAACAGAATGCAAAAACTTTCTGGGAAACAAACCAAAACTGCTGTCATTACTAAAGTTATTTCATTTCACTCAAAAATATAAAGTAATAGGGAATTGGTAGATGATTTTACACATTCTTTGTCTTACTCCATCACACATGCCTGTCCTAGATAAATGGAGTCAGGATGTTCCACTATAAAACACCTAGCCTTGCTGTCCAATAAACTCCAACAAGGAGCTAAAAATTACCCTAGTGATAATCAGCAAAGCTGTAAGATCTAGAGGTGCTTAAAAGCCACAGCCAAGCAACAAAGCAAATGTTTCTGTTTTTTCTAAGTAGAACCTTATGTGAAAATCAGATTTTTCCAACAAAAACAGTACAGAAAGAAACTTGTCAGTCTTCATATTTTTGTCATTTATCACCTTTGCAGGCTGAGCAAGCCCCATTCAAACCGAATCAATGAAATATTTATAAAAACCCAGGCTGCTAGGTGGTGGACAAAAAACATTATAATCTTCAAAAATTTAGGTGCTTTTCTTTATGCAAAATTACTTTGTAGCACTAAAATCTGTCTAGAAGCAACAGAGTATAGTCATAAATGCAAAATAACCAATGACCCAAGTTTCAATGTCAACTTCACAGGCAAATGAACCAAAGGAACAAGCATGCTTCAAAAAATCAGCGAGTACTTGGTACTGACAAAACCCTTTCTCTATGCTAACAGGAAATCTTGCAGAAAAAAATCACTTAAAAATACTTTACCAGGAAATAATACCAAAGTAGTATTTCCACAATCTATCTTAAGAGTATGTCAAGTTTTCACTTTTTCCCCCAACATAATAGCTTTGTTTCAATAATCTGTTTTTTTGGAGCAAAATAATTTTTATGTAGTCACTGCATCTAAGCCTTAGGGATTGTCAAAATTAAGCTGCCTCCTCCCTTGTGAAACCTGTATCAGTAACAATGAGATGCAGAGAAATTTATATTAAGATTTCTCCCAGCCAAAAGGGCACATCAAGCTGCTTTATTGCCCTTGAAGGAGGAATAAGACATATTTCATCCATTCTCAAAAGGATATATGCAGGTTTTCTACGTATCAGAAGTATCAGAATACTTTATGACAAGAGTGGTATATTAACACCTTGCAACACTAAAGAATGGCTGCAAGAGAAAGAGATCTTGATCCAAAAATTCTTTCATAACTGTCATTGAAAAAGCCTTTTCCTCTTCTTAGAGCCCCTTCTCTTGACCTTTGTTTAACTCACATTGAGACAAATGTGGTCAAATCAGTAAGAGCCATCTTGGACAAAAATGAAACTTCTCAGTTTCTAGATTTCCCAAAAACTGATATACAGCAAACAGCCTAAGAATCTGAATGATCACAAAACAGCTGGCTTGGAGGCAAAAACAAACAATAAAAACCTGTCATTGAACAATTTTGTCTTTAGGCATATGCCAGATCTCAGAATGTGCTGAAATTATTAAACAAATATAGCCTATTCAACCGAAAATAGGTCCTTTCTCAGTTACTCAGTTTTGTTCAGAAGGAATGTCACAAGGAAACTCTTCCATTTCACGTTCTGCATTCCTTCCACTGGATTTCCCATTAAAGGAGGACAGTTGCCTCCTTCTCACTATTACTGGCATGGAAGTACCTTTAAGTGGGATTTAACTCCTGAGCAAGCCCTGTTTGTACTAAATCATTTCCAAAATTGCCCTCCAGTCCGTATCTTTCTATGCTTCTACTGAGCCTTATGGGTAGCAGCCATATCAGAGAGCATATGAATCCTTCATTTGGAATCTTTCTAGAATCTGCTGTCACCTGTATAACCTGATAGATATGTATCTTCTCATATCTGTGGCATTCTTATAGGGTACGTACCTCATAGTAGAATAGATTTCAAATATTTTTAATATGAATTTCCATTACAAAATGGATTTGACCATTTGTGGGGCTTTTCCTGTCCTCAGCTGATGGTAAAATTACCAGATTTTTCAGGGAGACAGTGTTCAAGGTCAAGAAAGCACACTCCTGTGGTACATGACAATCCAGGTATACTTAACTCATTTGTTTACTACCAGTTTACATTTCCCTCCCATACTTCATCTATCATAAATTCATACCAGCTGGCTACAAAAAGCAAAACAAACCAACCAATGAACCAAACAAAAAACCATAACCAAATAAACAAGCAAACAAAACACAAAACCAAACCAACAACAACAATGACAAAAAACCAAACACAAAAACGTCTCCACCCACTCTATCAGCATTCTAAGAGTACTGGTTTTATCATTTTGAACTTACTCAAAAATTTCCTGCTAGATAGTAATCAACTAAACATTTCAGTCTTGACCGTAAAGCCTTCAAATATTTTTAGCTTGACTCTGGAAGTGAGGCTTACAGATGGCAACTGTCAGCCCCTTTGTTAAAACTTCGCAATTTCCACCAAGTTTGACACAGTGGAAATTTAAGTCAAAGGTTTCCAGTGTGAGGAAAAGCAATGATGTGACTATCTCTAACTTGCCTTTCTGTTGAAGATAGTAACAATATTGCTTTGAAAAGCCACAGCACTTACTGCCTCTTGCAGATTCAGTAACTCACACAATGGAAGGTAAGGAAAAAGCTGAAAATACTGTAGCAAGGAAATACAGAATATGGAAGATAATTGGGGAATCAGATGGTATAAATGTAGACTACAGATATTCACAGAAGAAATGAATGCAGGGTGGTGCAACGGGAGAGAAAGAAATTGTAAGTGGGATGACTGCATCTAGAGTGTGTAAAATAAACTGTAAAATAGAGCTTTTATTTGGTTTCTAAAAACATACTCCAGAAAACAGAAGCATAGATATCAAGTGTCCTAGATAACTTCCATCAGAAATATTGTTCCAAGTAAGTTAATGAAATCTTTAATATGTCTTTGTAAAGTCTTACTATGTCTTTAAAACAAAAGAATATTTCCTGAACAACAGAACCAGTAAACTAATTCTATATGACAAGGATCATTTTAAAGGAATAATTTCTCAACATCCTTGCAATTACACTAAGGAAGGAAGCAAAAGCAATTGTTCAAATAAATTAGCATTTTCAAATTATATTACACAATTAAAGCAGCAGCAACATGCTCAGGTCCACAGAAACAAGTATTATAAACCAAGACAGCTTTACAAATGTGAAGGTCAAGTCACAATTCTTAGCTGTGATATCACTGCCTATTTATTATTGCAGTTAGAATAGTTTAATTTCTCCTCCTTTCTGCACTAGGTACCAGTAGGATTTGCTATTCTTGCACTGAGCTTCTTGTTATCATGGTGGTAGATTCAATCACCTGGATATTTAGCTTTAAAAAAAGCTAAAAATTTTTAGCTTTTAAATTTTTTAATTTAAAAATTTAAAAAATTAAAAAACTATTACTGTTCTATCCTCATTCCACACATGGACACACGGCACAGACAGTGAGTGAGCATTTTACAGTCATTATGCCAGAGTTGTTTCACAGACAAGAAATAAATACAAAATTTCCAGATCCAGGTCCTGTTTCACCTTTAAGCTCTCTGCCTTCTTCTCCTGCAAATGTTTAAGTATCCCTGCTGTTTATCAGGATAAGAGCCCAGAGAGGTGATCGATCCAAATGTTTTACAAACACTCTCCTTTGGTCAAATAGTTATGACCTCCAGGTACTTTCTCCTCCTTCAGCAGCAGGACACCCTGCATTTGTTCCTCTATGTCTAGCCAAAAACTGTTGTTCCAACAAAATAAATCATAATGGGAAGACATTTAACTATTTCAAACTATTTAATCAGCTCTGTTTGTTCCTGAAGAATGATGTGAGGTCTTCTGGCATTGCCACCCCCAATCCATAAGGTTGGGTGTACAATACTCTGCAACATTGGTGTGACTTTGCAGGCTCTCCCTTTGAGTCACCCTGACTTGGATTTAAACACATTTTACTTTTTGCTTCCCTATGACCAGTATAAACAGCATGTAGAAAAATTAATTGATGAGTTAATATAATTGACCAGAATAAATAATAGCACTGAACATTTTTATTGTATAAAGAGATTCCACTCACATAATCCAAATATTTACAACACAGGATGAGTCAAAGTTAATTTATCATGGATACTTCTATAAAAGGGGAGTTTACAGGAAAGATTTGAATACAAAAAACAAATTTCTGGCTTGCCAATTGTGTTTGGAAAAGACTGTGGTGGAGAAACCCTTGGAAAAAAAAAAACAGAGAGGTACTCACAAGATAACAAAATTGAAATCACAAAGATGTACAGCAATTAAAAGTCACATTGGTATATGAGAAGGCAAAAGAGATTAGACACTTGGAAATATACCTAAGGTATAGAAATTTCAAGGAGAAGGCTTTGACCTATTTTCTAGCAAAACTAACCACCTTCCCTCTCCCCTTGTGATTCATCAGAACTGGAACAATTTCCAGCTGAGCTTCACATAAATTTTATAGGAATAACTTTGAATTGCTACAATTAATGTTCTTGCACACACATTTAGGTATTGATTTACCATCCTTCTTGCTTCCTCTGAATGCTATAATTAGTTCCTCAGCATTTAAGGTTACTTGCAGTAAAATTTGCCAGCAGTAGGTCTTTATCTTTGTTGACATATGGAAAGGTGCCCTACCAGTGATTGGTGAAGGACAAAGCCATAGCAGTTGCCATACCAGGAAAGTAAAACAAGAAAGAGGTAAGAAAATGGATTGAAAAAAAGGTGAAAAAGTCTTGTGGGAGAACACGAACTTTTTTTACTTCTTGTCTGCTGAAAAAGAAATAAAAGCTATGCAAGGTACTGACTTAAGGCTTGGGGTTCTCCTAGAACCTGCTACTTTCTTTAAAGCAACAAAACAGATGGAACAGATCCCTGAGAATTTTTTGAATTTTATGTTTAACAGCAGAAAGACAATGAGGCAGCACAAGGTGCAACTCTAAGCCAATTTTAAAACATAATTAATTACTAGGATTTCATAACGAACGCCGTTCACAGAAGATCAGAAGGCCAAATTTACAAGTTTTGGTATGGTGAAAGCAATGCTGGAAGTCATGGGTTTGAGTTTTCAGTCAGGCATACAGAGGACCCTTTCACCTCACTTGGGAAGTAATCCACAAGGAAAAATATATCCTTGCCACACATGACAGACCTAAACGTGCCCAATTTAGAGCTTCAATGGTGAAGAAAGTGCATAGGTAATTACAGAAGTGGCACAAGAATTCATAAAGCTAGCCCTGTATTCAAGGTAGGGTTCATGAGTGTTTTCCTCTTCAGGGTATTTCTGAGGTCAATGTTTCCAATAGGTGACTCAAAAAACATACATCTTTGCTGTCCATGTTAGCATTAAACTGTTGACCTTCAGGCACCAGATGCTTTTATCAATTTTTTTTTTTTAATTAACCTGCAATAATGTAATTGACTCTCATTATTTTATTGGCCAGCCAGTTTTAGTAACCCCATGCTGTTTTTTGACAAGTATTGCATGATTTTTATATGTAAATATATACCATTACTCTGTATCACAAGTTTAATGATATAGTAAGTTTTAAAATAGAGTATATAAAAGTACTAAAAATCTGTTCATTCATGTCTTCACAACATGAAAATAGAAATCAGCTTAAGACATATGCTGTTCAGTTTTCATGTTCAGTATGAAGCAGTATTTCTTCATTCAAAATACTATTTTCAATAATTTAAAAAGATAAAATGTAGTCATCTACCTTGTATTTTGCCTAGACAAAATAAATGGTCAAAATGAACGCCAGGAAATCAATCTCTTTTTAATTATTTCACCCCTTCCAGTGAAGATGACCAAAAGATCACTGGGAAA
This sequence comes from Nicator chloris, assembly GCA_013400495.1. NCBI lineage: Eukaryota > Metazoa > Chordata > Aves > Passeriformes > Pycnonotidae > Nicator > Nicator chloris. The sequence continues at coordinate 38,929 of WAAE01018991.1, forward strand.
ATTAAGTATGGAAGCAGATGCTGGAATACACAACAGTTTTCCAAGAAGTGACTCGTGCAGGTTTTAGCATAGCACTTCAGTTACCCACTCTCCCCAAAAAAAAGAGGCATCAGTGTTTCTAAAGTTCTCCACTAGGTATTTTAAGTGGAAGTCCCAGTTAATTTGTACTGAGCACAAATCATCACCAACCAAATGCTTTCTTGATTACTGTCCTGGTTTGACTATTTGCTCATCTGTGAGAACATGGCCAGGGCAGAAACAAAGGCAAAACAACCCCAAACTTATGAGTTACAAAGATAGTTTATTCTCACACACACACACACACAGGAAAAAGGAAAAAAAAAACTTAAAATGTCAAAAAAGCACCTTCCCTCCTTCCCAACAATCTAAACTCAATTGTCACACATGCTTTTCATGTCAAATGTCCCAAACCCCCACAGCTGCCCGCAAATGCTGCAGGAGGTCCATCTCTCAGTCTTCTTGGGGCACCATTTAAAATGCTTATCCAGCATTCAGTGAAGATACTTCCAGTCACACTGCAACCAGAACAGCACTCCCCAAAACTACTAAGAGATAGTCCATTTTCTTCCATGAAGTCTTCTTTCTCTTGCTGTCTCTCTGTCTTCAGCAGTATCTCTGGTAGCATGTGTCTGTACAAACGAATCCTGAATGGCCTTGTATGTCTTTTCATATGTAATTTACTCTGTGAAATATTTATTAAGTACATCCCTAGAACTTTCTTTTCCTTTTCAACCATTTGCTTCATGCTTTATGCATCATGGCTGGGCGATTTTTTTTATCTCTGCTTTCCTCCACTGAACTAACAGAACATATGCACACTCAGCATTTCACTTTTATTTTGAGAATTACTTTTTAAACTTCAGTTTTAAGTTCATAAAGCCACAGATAAGACAGTTTAAGTAGAAATTTACATAAGTCTTTCAAAGATTTCTCAAGGTTGTCTCACACTAAATTAGCTTTCTTTTCCCAAACTATTTAAGCTGCCAGTTCAAGCAACTAGGTCAGGGATACCTGAAGTCTGAACTGAAAACAGCAAATATGAAGGAAAAAAAATCTGCTGAAGAATGAAATTAATAGGCAGAGCTTTTCTGTCACATATTCATTTTCCCTTTTTTGTTTAAAGAAGGAAGGTCCACTTTGAAGACTGCTCTGGTCAGTAGTGCTTGACAACCACTTAGACGTTCTGTAAATGTATCCTGAGGTTGAACTTTAGGGAGAGAGAAATTTTGGATGTACACCCGTTCTCCTAAAGGGCACTAGAAAAGCAAGCAAACTCAACTTAATTACAGCCACAGCTAGAAATAAGCAATGCAGTTATTCACAAAGAACTTCTCTCTTTTCTAGATTATGTTCTGTAAGTAGGTCTATTAAAATGATGATCCCAGAGGAAGCAAACTGATCAACAACCTACACCAGAACTTTACAAGTAACGTTTTTCTTTTTAAATAGTGAAGAAATTGGTTTATCTCAAATTCAGTAATATAGAAGTTATTAACATTTAAAAAGCAGGAGGTTATTTAAAAAGTTGCATGTAAGATGAACTTGGAAAAACCTAACTTTGCAAATAAATTTACTAGATTAACTGTTCCAATATATTGTTATTCATACTGAAAAAAGTGTTTTTAATCTGTTGCTACTATTGGCTATCTCTCTAAAGAGCAGCAGTAATGACAAAACCAGCTTCTACAAAATTAGTGAAAGTGCTCTATTAAATTAGCTTCAGACTAAGAATCATATTTAAAACCACATCTCGATAAATATATTTTTCTCTGAATTTATGCAGCTTGGAAAGAGCCATACCTACTTGGAAAAAACAATGGAAGACAGATGCAAATAAAATGGTCAATTTTAAGCTGTCTGTTTAAATTTCATCATCTTCTCTCCACTGCACTGACAGATGACAGTGGTCTTGCCACCAAGGAAAAAGCTGAAAGGGAGCAAATTACTCTCTGTGGTGCTTCATTATATAAATTGTGAAGTTGAAGCATGGGAGAGAAGACAATAGCAGAGGGTCAATACCCCCAGGAAAGCAGGCTCAGCCCTACAAATTAAAATCAGTACCATCATTTTACTTGGACTATGCTAGGGAAAATATCATGTGCTCCATATCAGCCCCCCAGTGAGTTTTACAACACCAGAACAGGTTGTAAATATCAAATTATTACTTGTTGCACCAACTGGCATTATATTTGATTAGTTGCAGTTTTAATTGCTTTCTCTCACATAGTTTCTCTGTTGGGGCACATCCCACTTGCTATAGGATTATTCCAAAAGTAGCTCCCGCATATCAAGGCTTTCCCCAGGAGTTTTCTTTCATTTGCAAGCTTTGTCTACCCTGTCAAGTCTGAAGACTTTGATTACCAGAGATTTCAGGGGCAGCAGACCCTTTTCATTGGCTGCACATCTGGCTAGGAACCAGGGCACATGGCAGGCTGATTCTGTAGCAGATTTGGTGTGCTGCAGGTGAACTCCACTGCCCGTGCAGGGACAGGCATTCCCAGTGCTTTCAGCACTCGCTGCACACCCATGCATGGCCACCTCTGCCATGCAGAAGCAGTGTCCACATGTAAGCTTATCTCATTTTGTACTTCCTGGAATCAGCTGTTTCTATCTCTGCCAAATATTGCTCACTTAGTGAAGAGCGGTATAAAATATGCAAAATGAAAAAAATCCTACTGTTACATTCATTGTTTCTACCCTCCCCCCCCAAATGCCAAAACAATTAAAGGAGTTTTCAGAATTGCCTGTTGTTTTAGGAGAACCATAGAAAAAAAATTAAAAAAAAAAAAAAGAAAAAATAATCCAAAAAGTGCATATAACAATTTAGAAAGCGCACCAAAAGATCCAAAACTATTTTCCCAGCCCAATATAAGATCTGCAATATTTAACCAAAAAGCTACATTTCAGCTTCCAGCACCAGATAATTATATACTTGTGATAATTCTCCTTGAAAAATAGATATTTTTTTCCATTCTGCTTTCATTGAGTGAAAGATTTTTCTGTAACTTCACAACCTGTACAACCCTTATTAGGTGAAAGAAATTATTCTTAGCTTTCTTTTTGAGGAAATAAATGATAATTATCATTTAAGATAAGTCAGTCTCAAGGCTGCATATGTGATTTAGTCTCTTAAAACAGTCATGGGATAGGACCCAAGATTCAAGGCTCATTCTCTGCATTAATCATAATTTTTAAGCTGCAAGCCCTGCAGGATTAAAAACTGAATAATTTTCTGTTCCTCAGTGTGAGCACCCATTGTATTCCATAACTGTTAGACATATCCCTTGTGCTCATTCCCTTCTGCAAGTTGTCTACCTAAGGAGAGAACCACACACTTCTCTTTGGTGAAATATTCCAATTCTAGACAGAAAGCATTATGAAAGTAATATTGTTCAGAATGAGAATACACTATTGCAGTGCACCTATTTTAAGTGTGAAGGAAACTATTCAACAAAACTGACAGTAATTCCTAACATTTGAAGGCTAATTTCTGCTATCTTGAATTCCCTTAATATGGCCTTTCCTATATATTTAGACGTCTGCTATATATTTCAGAAATTTGTTATTATTTCAAACAGGAAGGTTGATAATTTTGAACGCAAGCCAATCCAAACTAATTCATTTGGGAATAAAATTTCCCAGGTTTTCTGTCACCAGGAGAAGTGCTTGCCCATAAATAAAATGTAGGCAGGCTGGATGATTCCTCACACCCATGACATGCAATCTAGCATGCACTGTGAAACTCAGCCTCACGTACTATGTTCCTGTATACCCCTACATCTGATTTTTAAAAAATAACAATAATCACCCACATTGGGATTGCCAGGCTTTTTCTGGAATAAAAACTGGCTTCTGCTGCACAGCCAGGTGTCATGATAGGAGCTATATTGAATTGGTGACATTTTACTGGGACAGAGGGGGAACCTGTGGCATTCACTAAGTCCCCTATAGGGTACAAGGTATTCACTTGACCTCTGTTCTTCAAAGTGGGTGTAAGAACACCTTCATTCATAAGCTGTGATCCAAATGTATAAGAAATCCTTTTACGCCAGGATGTTACAAATTTAAAATTTTTTGGCATTTACTCTTTCCTAGTAATGCAGTTTTAGAAGCGTTTGTTTTTAATGAGTTAAGGGTCTTAAACACAGAGAATAATACTAAACTGGAAACAATAATCATATCAGAAGGAAAGAAAACTGTAACCTGACTAATAATTGAATCAAAAAAGTTACCTCTATTTTTAATACTAATATGTTTAAAAAACAATTTAAGGGGGCTGAATCATGTTAACTGATTGGGTTTTTAGGGAGGTCAAGATTTTTTTTTCAATATTTTATGGATTTTTTTAAGTGGTTGGAGTTTTTTGTTTTGTTTGATTTTTTTGTGCATTTGGGTTTTTGGGGTTTGTTGGGTTTGTTTTTTATTTTTTTTGAGGAATTGCAAAAAACTTTTGTGCTTGGGCAGGTTTTTTGACAGAAATACAATTACTAACATTATTTCAGTTCAAAGCAGAGTAATTGAATAATCATGAATATGCATTCATATTTCTGACATAAGTAGTGCATGAAGTTTCCAGGAGAGACTTCCTGTAAAGACTCATTACACAGAAGACCATTTTAGATTACTATAATTTAGAAACAGTAAAAACTCCCTAGGAAAATGTCTTCACTGTACTTCCCAAGGACAATATACTATATATGATTCTGCCAGCTTCAGCTTTGTCTTGCTGTTTGACTGAGGCCAAAAGCAGGCAATAAAGTAATTGTTAAAGGACTAAGCTGGGGAAACCTCTGCTACACAAGTTTGAGAAAGCTGTGACTGTCAAAATAGACTGTTACTTTGCATTCAAGGAGGGCCTTTATTTTTTACAGATTAGAGCAGCCAAATTTTAAAATGCTCATACATACAAGTTATATCCATGTCTGACACGTTTGGAGGAGGTGCATCTGCATTCTTCAAAGGCACCAAACATGTACCTACATTAGAAGCAATAGTTATGAGTCCCAGTTGCTTGCAGGAACATTTCAAAAAGCCATAATATACACTGAGTACTGTGACTACAGATATTTGTATTCAGTCTTTCAGTTTCCATAATTCCTCTATCAATCATTTTCTAATATACATGAATGGCCATAAGGCTTTCAGGAGATACATTCAAAAGAAAAAAAAAATCCTACTGAAATCCCAATCTAACTTAAATTCCATAACCACAAAATATGCACAGTTTTCTTTACTAAATTCCTTACAAATAGTTTATTAACTGGACTCCTATGTTGAATTGGAGCAAATTCTACTGATATGGGTTAACCACCCAGATAAATTGACTGAAACATGTCATTAACTAGTCTATCCTCAAAATAATACTTAAAAGACATGTATTGTTTGTATGGTTTGTAAGGTTTTGTATGTTTTTTACGTTAAAGGACAAGCAAGGTAAGAACATAAGCAACAACAGACACAGAGAACTTTAAAATAATACAGATTACTGAATGCTGCTAAAATTTGCAAGTTTTTCATAAGTTGCAAGTGAAAAGACTGCAAATCAATTCAACTTTTGCATTTTGAGCATCAGTTGAAGTAATTCCATTTATTTAATTTTGCATTTGGTATCACTGGTGTAACTCAGATTAGTTCAATTGCATTGGAGGGATAGGAAACACAACCCATTAGCTGAGAACATTGTTCTTTTCCACCTGTGACGCAACTAACATCCAGATAACATGCATGACAGATTCATTCCCCACACACTGAAATACAGTGCAGAAGAGTCCTACAGTAATTCTGGCTCCACAAAACTGTCTGGAGCTCATGCCCATCAGGGGACAAAACATAAATAAACATACTATACTGAGTATCTTGACTTCTTTTAATGTTCAGAAGAAACTTTAACCTGCTGATTTAAACAGAGCTACAGAACAAGTACATTCTACATGCAAACTACTCCAATAAAATTGGATCTACCTAAAATACAAAGGATTCTGTCCTGCAAAGGTAACACTAATTGAAGTAGGAATTTACTTTCAATCACGCCAGGATCCATCCGCCCATTTTACTTGCCAAGAGACAGGCATACAACATCAGAGGAAATCATTTCCAGTTTTTCCAGTGAAAGCTCTGAGACACGTTGGTTGGCACTAATATTGCCAACAAGAAACTTTTCAGACCTGAAAACTTTTTCCTTTTTTCAGACTTTCCTGAAATTCTTCTCTTTCAGCAAACACACTCAGATCATTCACAGATGCATTTATCACACCTAATGATCTTCTTCCTGGCATTCAACTTTCTTTCAACTTGAATCGATTTTCTTTGAGGAATACAGATGTGTCTGAAAAACAATATATCTGTTCTCCACAAGAGATAAATTAATGTGAAATCAAATACTGCTGTTGTTGAGCTGTCACATTTACTAGCATCCTCATTAAATGTTTTCAGGATCTGGCTTGTTGAACAATCCAAATATAATGTAGTATCTCACATCCCATTCTTGTAGAATACTAACACACTCCGTTCACATATGTAGGTGCTTGCTTTGTGGTTCATGCAATTTCCAAAGTCCACCAGTGAAAAAAGACATTCCACTGGGAAATGTCTTTGTGAGAACAATACCCTATACATTTCTGTAGGAGCAGTCAGGGAGCAACCCTTTTTGTTGCTTTTAAAGGGCTTTGTTCACTGCGGTCAGAAGTCTCCAAGTGAAGAGATAGAAACAGAGATTAATTGCCTCATCCACTCGGGATGTAATTCCCTTCTGGGGAGTACCATAAAGCTTAGAAATCTTATTGATGGAGCCGTGTTTTTCCATGGAAACACTGTTAGCTTCTTTGCAATAGAGTTAGTCAGTTCAACTGAGTAATTTCAGACTGGCATTTTATTGGTACGAAGAATCTCATGCTGTAACAATCTTTCTGTATCAGGACTGAAATTTCCTTATTAATCTGCATATGACTGCACAGTCAAAGTCTTTCAGGAGAAATTTAGATGAACTTGGAAGTTCCAAGACTTTAATGAAAGGATGGTTTTCCTTTCACTCCAGGATTTGATATTTTGGGTTTTTGTTATCATTTGATTGGGTGTTCGGGTTTGTTGTTTGGGGTTTGGGATTTTTTGGGGGGTGAGGGGTGCAATGGATCTAGGAGGGTGCCTTGGCCTTATAATTCCATAGCTATGATTATGTTGACTTTGAAAAGAGAAAATAGTATTCTGGGTAGTGCATCCAGCTCTGGGAACCCAAACACAAGAAAGATATCAACCTGTTGAAACAAGTCCAGAGGAAGGTCCCAAGCTGATCAGAGGGATGAAGCATTTCTCCTGTGAGGAAAGGCAGACAGAAGTGGGTTTGTTCAGTTTAGAAAAGAGTAGACTTTGGGGTGACCTAACTCTGCCTTTCCAGTAGCTGAAGGATTCTTACACGAATATTAGTGCAAATCTAGCCAGCCTTATAACCTAAATAGCCCACTATTCTCTGGTTCCATGGTTCTTATTATCTACAAGTGCTCAGCAGCTTTGCACACATCATTACAATTAAGTCAGAACTGAGGTCATTGTACCAACTAAAAGCTGAATAAAAAAGAAAAACAATGAACCTAAGTATTTCCCTGTAAGTTTTCTCTCTTCAGAATATTTTAATTATTTTAATTGAATTGATTGTGCAATATAAAAAGTACTGCAAATTCATATTAAAAAAACAAGAGTTAAACACCATTTTCAATAATAGAGAGCAACTTATCAGTTCAGGAGAGGATAAGCAATTTGCATTTTATATGACATCAACAAGTCATCTTCATTTCTATTATTTTCAAACTATTGAACAGTGAATCTTGGATAGGCCTTTCTGACCATCTCTACTGAAAACAGTTTTATGAAGAGATGATTACCTGCAGGTAGATAAATTAAATGTATTCACAATTCACAAATATATTCACTTCTTAACCCTAAGAGCAATATCATGTCCTAATAGCCTTCACTTACATTACTCCAAAGGGGCCCGTTGGACTAGACCAGCTCCACAGCAAATATTCTGATTGTTAGGTAAAAGTAAAATTTAGCAATATCAGCATTTTGCAGAAACAAGAAAGGCTTGTTCCTGCTTAAGCACCAGGAAACAGCTTCAAACATACGGATCTGTTATTCAGGATTATTTTGGAAACTATGTAAAACACAGGCTTTTGCAACCTGACTCTAAGGATCAGCTTTCACTTTTGTAATGGGCTGTAAGTATTAAGACTTCATTATCAGGGTGAGATTGACTTCTGCATTCTAAGTTGCTACTGTTCAACTGATGAAACATATCAACAAAATCAGCATACATCAGGAGCTGTTATACTCTAACTAAGTTCCCCTTGATGGATTCTCCTTCATTCACCATTGAACATGTTATAATGCCAGACCAGTGAATAGTTAATAGAGTTATATAAAGGACAATGACAAGGGAAAGTCCTGGACTTTCACCCTTTACTAAACTCATTACAATGCTCTGAAGTGGATCAAAATAGCACAGAAGGCACCTTTGATCCTCTTTCAGTCACAGAAATGACCTTTGAATTTTATTGTGTTTACAATAATCTCCTATGCAGATAGGTGTGAACTTTAGCTAAATTAGTTTGACCTATTCCAAATAAAGAAAAATGATTTGCATTTAGTGTTTCTTCCTGGAAACTAAGGGCAAAATGAAACCATAGAGGAGCATATCTAGAAAGCGTTTAAACAGTGTCTCTCATTCTACCTAAGGAATATGCAAACTTCAGCAGAGAATCATAGAATCTTCTACTTGCTTGGGTTGGAAGGGACTTTAAAAATCCTTTAGTTCCAACTATCCTACCAATAGCAGGCATGTCACTCACTAAATCAGACTGCTCAAGGCTCCATCCAACCTGGCCTTGAATATTTCCAGGGATGGAGCAGCCTCAATTTGTCTGGACAACCTATTCCAGTGTCTCACCACCGTCACAGTAAAGAATTTCTTCCCAATATCTAATCTAGACCTACTCTCTTTCAATTTAAAATCATTGCCCCTTGTCCTAGTGCTATTTGCTCCTATAAAATACACCAGGAAAAGGCACTCCTTTTAATAAGCCCCATTAAGGTACTGGAAGGCTGCAACCAAGTTCCTCTGAAACCTTCCCTTCTTCAGACTGAACAATCCCAAATATCAGCCTGTCTTCAAAGAGAGTTGTTCCAGTTCTCTAATCACCTTCATGGCCCTCCTCTGGATCCAATCTAATGGGTCCATGTCTTTTTTGTGCTGAGGGCCCTGACCTGGATGCAGAATTCGAGGTGGGGTCTCACCAGACTGGAGTAGAAGAGCAGAATCACCTCCTTCAGCCTGCTGAAAAAGCTAGAAGTCATTTCCTTCCATAGATTTTTTCATATGCAAAATTTCAAATCAATGACCTGTCTTATTTGCATTTTGAATTAACATATTCAAGACATACACAGTAGCCTTTTCTCAGCCAACATAACAGGGACGGTGCACAGCTGCAGCCATATAGAGAAAATCTCAACTGAAGTGCACTCAGAAGCCCTAGAACAGCAATTTTGGAAGTGGGATGGTCTGCACCCCAAGCACTTTACTTATTATGCTTTTAGGCCCCTGACACAGTTGCACGATCTCAGTGCAAACTGGAATGCAAAATTGAGTTTTGCTTACATCTCTAAAATACCATTCACTGCACCCTTATGCTCATATACAGGCTACCATTCAAAGACAGAGGTTGGCAGAAGCTGGATATATTTATGAGGAGAAGGATTTATCTCTATTGGTCCTGCCTTCACGTTCTTCCCTGAGGGATCTTCTTTTGTCAGAGATCTGCTATTAGATTTAAGACAGAGCTTCGGCCCAGACACGATTCCATCCCTTACATCCCTTTGCCTGTCACCACACATCCCTCAGGTATGCAGACATACCTGCTGCTCCTGCTGCAAAGCTGTCACTATCATCTCATCATACCATCTTAATGAGGCCAAAGGCTTCTCTAAGTCTAAAGGCTTTATGAGCTTTATAAAAGAAAGTAATTATGTAGTCTAATCTAATGCTTATAGGTGCAAATGAATAAAAACTTTATTGACACTCAAACTGTCCTCTCTAAACTATCCAGAAGTCTTTATCACTGAACACTTCTAAACACATCCATGCAGGAGCTGAGATGCTTTAGAGTCATTATTTCAAACTCTGCATTAAGAGACCCAAGAGTTCATAAATACTTGGATGAGAATTTAGTTCTCTATAAACAGGCCTACAAATTTCTGTCACAGCTGTACATTTACACATAACTAAGATTCTGAGCAGACAGCTGTGGCCACATATTACCAACTTTCCTAAGACACTCATTTACCTACTATTAAAAGAGAATACCAACAACAACC
>WAAE01018992.1:0-45843 GCA_013400495.1 Nicator chloris
ACTATCTCTGTCTTCCCACAAGCTACCAGCTGCTACCAACAGGAACAATTATCTTTTGAAAATACCAGTGATGTTATGGCTTTGCACATTTGTCTGTCTGTCCTTGGTGTGTTTAACAAATGCTTATTCAGAGTGATACTGACTGTATATTTCCGCTTTACTGCTGCTTTTGGTTTGACAACTGCTGGCAATTCTGCTGCTGGTTTATTTTTCTGTTGTACCCTTGCTGTTTTTCCAAAAGCACCACTTCCAGAGAGTTCCAGGCAGTTCAATATAACCTGCCTCAATCTTTCTTATTTTCTTGCTTTCAATACTCCTAAAGTCCAAGACACCCATTTTTCAACTTAGGACATTCTTTCCAAGGGCAGCATAAAGTACTTTTTAAGTACTGCAGTGCTTTGCCTACACAGGAAAGGCAGGGATGGGCACCCAGTGCACAGGAGAGCTAGAAGCAGCTCAGTGGCATTTGTTTTTCTCTTGTACCCTCCTGCCTCTGTAGCCATCGATGTTCAGAGAAAGAAATATCAAAATGCTGTCTTTAGAAGCCCAAGCTTGCAAGCAAAACCCACCCCAATCAGCTTTTTATAGCAGGACTGTGGCATGACAATATCTGTGCCTTCATTCTCTCCTGCAAATCCCAAGGCTCTTCAAAAGAATCACAGGATCATGACAATATGGCGGCTCATGAGGTCCCACTTAAAAAATTGAAAAAAATAAAAATAATTAGATTTTCAGCAACATAAACATCCCATAATCCATTACAGTGATTTGAGCATTATGGTAATTAAAATTGCACCATTTAACTTGCACAAACAAAAGTTACGGACTATCAGGGACTATTATGCCACAGCAATATCCATTCATCTGAGACCAGTTTCTCTTTCCTGTTGTTTCTTACATGAGCAATTTCATTTTTCTGCAAATGAGTACCAGTTATACAGACAATAATTTCTCCACTTGTATGTTTTGACTTAACTCCTGTTAAATCCATAAGATTTAGGAACAAATTTAGGTCAAACACAAAAATAGACAACCATGTGCACAAGTTCCCGTGAGAATGCAATTCTTAGCCTGTATTTAAAGAAATGGGGGTTCTTTTGGTACCCAGGGATTCAAAGACATTTTAAGTCTTTTTTTCCATGTTGACATAATGGGGCACAGTGGTAGTCAGGATTGAATAAGAACAAAATTCTTCTTCACAGTTGCAGTCTCAGTATTTTTCTGTCCTGGCCTTTCCTATATCCAGGGACCATTTAGGCATAGGGTAACTTCCTTGGGCTGAGTAAAATCATGAATTTTACCTCAGAAAAGAAAATACTACTTTAACCTAGTTCAATATTCTGATGCCATGCTCCTTTTGAAATTTAGAATCATTCAGGTTTGGAAAGACATCCAAGCTCATCAAATCCAACCTTCCACTGAACACCGCAATTAAACATCTGTCTGATACAGAAATGGCCTCTTGAAAATGAACAGACCCCAAAGTCCAAGGTGTCCCCAGATGAAATTTGTTTTGTTCCTCAAACCTGAATCTCCTTCTGTGCTTTCAGGACAGCAGAACATGCAGGGACTGCTCCAGCCCCTCCAGCAGCTGACTCAGCCCCCTGGGGCTGCATTTTTCATGCATATCCAATTCTTCCTGTTCCTCACAGCCAGGTCTTGAAAGCTGCAGCTTTATCATCCTTAATGGCTGCTGACAGCTCCATTAGTTGGACCTCAATGTACTTCATATGCACCGTGTATGTTTGCCACAAAAATCCTACAGCTGATTATGCCCTCTGTATCTCATTTAAATGCATTTGCTCTAATTTTGTAATTACACCACAACACAGCTATTGCCCAAAGGATAATCTGTTCTAAGATATTATAGAGAAAACAAAGACCATCATAAAACTGATCTGCTTTGGCTGAGAATTTAGGAACTGAAAGCTATTTACAAAGAAATTGAAAAGCAAGAATGATATTGTTTTTCTGTATCCTAGCGGGCTTCAATTTCAGACTTTTTACCTTCTTGTGTTTTCACTGTGTGCACACGATAAAGCCAAGAGACAACTGCAGAACGTCCAGCTCTGGCAGCTCTTGGCAGCAAAAATGCCTATTTCCACCAGCTGCTGCTGCTCCCCCCAAGGACCATCTTGGTATCCTCGGTGAAGAGAGTATCTGAGTTTCCACATTCCCAGATTTGGACCCTCCGGTTCAAAAGTTCCATTTTTACTACTCTTTGCAATTTCAGCCAAACATGAAAAATCCATTCATCCCTCCCACTATTATGTGACTCTCTTTTCTCCTTTCTGAAGCAGAAAACAGTAAGTTACAAAAAAAATTTAAAATAATGAAAGCATAGAAGATTGGTCCCCCTCCCACTCTTAACACAACTCTCCAATCTGCACATGAACAGGGGAAAATCTTGTAGAACCAAAAGAGTTCTGCTTCATCCCCAAACCCACGTGCTCCTCCTGTTAGAATTTACTGGAAGGCAGCCCCAGCCTCTTGCTTTTAACAGCACAAATCTCCGTCCACAGGACGCCAATTTTCCAGCAAGAACTGGTGATGCTAAATAGCTGCAACTCAACCCTGCTATTCTATAGTGCTTAATCAAAAATCACTGAAATCAAGAAGAAAAGCTCTATAAACTTTCTTGGTCTTTGGATCTATCACTTGCATGATGAAGTATCAAATCTGATGAAAATAAATGAACATTTGTTATGTGGCTGATTGTTTCTTTTTTTCTCCTTTTCCTCACTCAGAGCCACACACATCTGACATTTCTATTAGGTTGCTGAATATTTGCGAAGCATCAATTTTTCAGACTTGACAGTTCAGTATATGATATTTTTCAGTGTAAACAAATAGAAAATATTTTTATTGCCTCTTTATCCAGGCACCTCAAATGCCACTCTGGTTTCCAATAATTTATCACCTACAGCCTACAGAAAGAGTTTTTGTCTGAGATCCAGAGTCTGACAATGAAAGCACGGTGCTCAATTCTTCATTTCATGCTTACCAGCACTTCTGGGCAGAGGCATATTGTTGATAAAAATCAGAATGTAGTCACTTTCCCCTTCAATCAATCCTGACAAGAGTAATACCTTCATTGCAATAATCTGCAAACATTTACTGCTAATTTCTTTGTTCAGAAAATCACATGAAATATCAAAATGCAGAAATGGATAATTCAGAGTAATTCATCCACATGAGCAATGTTTTGTTTGTTTAGTTGGCTTTGTAATGAGCTCACCAGAACTCATAAGATGCAGAGAAGTTTAATTAAAGCCAATGGAGCAAAGAGATTAAGCCCAAAGTGGGACTTACAAATCCTGAATAAGTCAAATCATTAAACATTAATTTGCCTGAGATTATGCAATTTAGGCATGGAAATACATGGCCTCACCTAATTCCATCTGTGTATAAGGATTTTTTAATCTCTCTGCAGCATTGTTTTATAGAACCTTCCTTTTATAGCACCTCTCAGTGCTGTAAAAGCTGCACAAAATTAAGTCCAAACTTCCAGAGGAAATGTGAAGGCAGAGGATTAGACTGCAGGGATTCAGGCTCCCTGCATCCCCCCAGTGTCCCCTGACCAGCAGCAGGACAGAAATGCCAGCAACATCTCATCTCAGGTACTGCCTGAGCCTTTATTTTAGAAGGCATTTCAGTAACTTTCAGATCATTTGAAAATAAGAATGTTATACATACATCACTATTGGTTTTTTCCACAGCCTCCATCCAAAGAGGGTGATCAGAGCTCGGAGCCAAGGGCAGTTCATTCCCCACAAAGGCTGGAGGTTATTTTACCTGCCCTCACACAGGATGGGAGCATGTTGCACATGTTTTCTTCTGCTGCAGAATGTGCTGGAGCACTTGGTCCTCAGCCTTACCAGGGCTGTGCCTCCAGTTCTGCCTCACGCTGACTATTTAGATGCCTTTTTAGGCTTACCTAAAACAGAGGCCAGACAAAACAAAGATGATTAAAAAAAGCATTTATATTTATTGAAGGGCCTTCAGGTACATTTAGGGCAGAAAAAGCACCCCCAGAGGCTACACTCAAAATGGAGATGGGTCACGGATTTTCATACTTTTATAAGTTTGGTCTATTTGGATATTGGGGGTTAATCTTCCAATTACAACTTCAGGTAATGAAGGCATTTACCCCAAGTTTGCTCCCTCCCAACTCACTTTTGTTTACATTTCTTGGGGCCTGAGAGAGCGAGGTGTCCTTGATTCCCAGGCTTAGAGAGGAATTGTTTTGTCTGACCAAAACGGGAAAGCATTAACTAACACCGTATATGGAATGCAGAGTTACATAGTAAATAATTGCAGGATTACAAATACATGAAAAATATAAAAGCTAAAATCCTAAGGCATCAATTTCAGTACAGACACAGCCACTCGCCTCGTTTTGGACATGCTCCAGTGCAAGCAGGGACCTCCTCCCTTCTTTGAAAACCAAAATACCCCGACATCCAGTTCTGCCTGGGAGCTGAAGGCTGCGGGGAAGGCTGCAAGGGTCTCCATGAGCTACAGCCTTTGCAGGAGCAAAGGCAGGTTGCTCTTGGACAGGTGGATACATGCAAAAATTGCAATGACAGCCTGCTCCTGGTCCAAAACATCTCACATCACATGTCATGCTCTGGCATTTACATGACAGTGGTTTCTTCCAAACCAGATACTGGATTTCAGTCTTGGACTGTCTTCCAGATATGGGCTGGCAGTAAGAACTGGGATACCCACCAGTAAACCAGCCACTCAGCACATGTGATACCTACATGCTGCCAATGTCTTGGATCACCCACCCTTGCAGAAATAATTACAGTTTAGTCACACTCTTTGTTAAAACTCCTGAACCTGGCTCTGAGCTGGATTAATTTTCTCTGGATTTTGCTTCTGTACTCCCCCCACCGGTTTCCCTTTGCTTTTACTCTTTCAGGTTTCTGAAATGAGAGAAAGGAGCAGCCAATTTCACCATGGTTAACTTCTAATCTTTTAAAATGTTCCTGTTTGAAGTATTTATAGATTTTATCATTGCCAGCAACTGTCAGAGTAAGACTAAGAAGAGATATTTCTTCCGAGAAAGTTACTGAGCCTGGGAGTCCCAACATTCATTTCATTACAGAACATGTTGATAAAATTACTCCAAAATTTCCCTTGTGGTGGTGAGCAAAATTAACTGTATTTCATATGACAAAAACATATTGTGTTTGCAAACTTCATATGCAAACTATCACTCACTGATGAGAGAAAAATTCTGCACTGTCATATCAAATCAACAGACCCTCCAGATTAGTTTACATCCCACCTTGAAAGTTAATATTTCTACACTTAGGCCTCAAAATCATATTTGTTTAACACAGTTGTTTTTTCTGTGTGCAGCTTTGAGACCAACACAAGTGCTACCAATCTCTAAATTTTTGTCAAATTCTGTCTTGTGTATGAAAAATCTCATATTATGTATCATAAAAAGCCTAAGATGGTGTTCTAACTGATTGCAAGAACCATTTTAACGTGTAACTAACCAGCAATAACATAGATAACCATCTAATCATACAGATAATTCTTAGTTGAACGAAGCAATGACTTCTTACATATATAAGAAAATACAACATCCTCAATATCCTTGTTGTTATTTCCATCTTGTAGTACAGGTAATTCCAGCAAAGAGGAATTGGATTATAGCAGAAGAAATTTTGCAAGACTGGTTCAAAATATTGAAAGGGTTTATATTTGTCCAGGGTCTTTCATCCCAGAACTAAAAGCATTTTTTTCAGCTATGAGTTAATTCCCACAACACTCTTCTGAGACAAAAATATACTGTTAGTTGTTTCTACCAATAACCTGCATGTGACTGCAGAGATACTCTTTTTATATATCCTTATTTTCTGTGTTTTTTCACTTAATTGGAAAACAAGCACTGGGGATACTCCAATCACACAGAGAACATATTGTATTCTTTTCCTTTTTTAAGCACTCTAATATTCATTGCACATACCTTATATTTACTTGCTGTAAAGAACTTGATTCCCTAAATTAGTGGATATATAAAAATATCTATAAAAGAAATTTTTTTTTTAGCTGCATATTTGAGCTTTGCTGCATGGGGAGTCTAAGAAATTCCCTAATTCCTGCAACGAGTAGTTGGGAACCTCCTGGGATGGGCTGAGCTTTCTCACCCCTTTTTAACTAAATTGAAATAGTAGAAGAAGGCACTTTGCAGGAGCCTTGAATTACTGAAACTTCAACATGTGGAGAAGTGCTTTGTTGAAGAGAGTGAAATCCAAATCCAGTCTTAAACTCAGGGTGTGCACATTTACTGAACACAGGGAAAAGGCAAATAGCCCAGAGCTGATAACATTCCTGTTGATTAAAGTCCTGCTGGACTTCCAGGGCTGGGCTTTCCTGCAGTGACCTATTAGTTCATCCTGGGGAATCCTTTCTTCCTCCTTTCCAGGTTTTAATTTACATTCTGTCAGTACCAGTTGAATTTTCCCTTTGGAACTCCCCTGCTCAGTCACAATTCGAGAAAAAAAAAATCCCCAAACCTACAGAGTATCATCGTGTCTGTGAGGTTAGGATTCTCTGGAGGCGATGCTGAGCCCACCTGGACCAACTCTGGCTGTGTTATGGTTGCGTCACTTGACACCGGAAAGATCAGTGGTGAAGACACAGTTTTGACCAGCACAAACATCACATTTGGCTGTGCTGGCGGAAATGCTACCTCTCTCAAAAAATCAGTAGCACCCTTCATCCCAGTGATTGACAGGAGCCAGTCACCCCCAGACTACGGAAATGCATGGAAGAATCTGGAAAAGAGCAGAAGGAAGTGTATAGGAGAAATCTTTGCAGAGCCCAGCACAGAGGCCATTCGAACAGTAATTTACAGGCTGTTCATCTTCATTCCCATACATATTTATAACACCAAAGATCATTAACACCTAATCTCTTTCTCTGAGTAATGAGCTTCACAGAATCCCAACTCTCCTCCAGATGATGTCTCATTCAAAGCTGTTCACAACCTGAAGAGAAGGAGCAGCTTTGCCACCTCAATGTTTCCCATCTCCTCTGTCTGCCTGGAGAACTTGGGTTCCTGGGAGCTCTCCTGCTCCTCATCAATGTGATTATAGAGATAACCTCAGCTAAACAACTGACCCCAGCCCTCTGAGTGAGGCACCAGGAGGTATTTCCTCAGCAGTGGAGAAAACTGAAGTTGAGTTGCACCTAAGGGTACCCTGCACTGAAAATGTAGAAGATCCTGGCCAAAATACAAAGCACTGCTTTGATTCTCTCCAGCATCAAATTTGTGCATTGCTGTGATGGCTTCTTCTACAAAATGGGCTGGGAACAGCAGCTAACCCAGCTGGTAAATAGAAAGGAAATGGGAAAAAAATTGGTCCTGATTCTGACTTGGTTTACTCTGTTTTTCCATTGACATCACTCCATTGAATCTTTGTTAACTGTGCTTTGCATCACTGCAAACAGGAGCCACAGGGATGTGGAGGAATCATGCTCAGTCCTGTCCTCATCCTGGTCCACACAATTCTGGGAGATTTGCAATGCATTCAGATCTCCATACTGATGTTCTTGCTGATCTCATGTTGCAATGATTGCTACTTAAAAGAAAGCAAATCTTTTGCACTGAATTATTTTATTCCATATTCAAATACTAAATGACAATTTGTTTCTTTGAGTTCTATTGCATATTGTCTCTGATTAACAAAAAAAGAATGTATGCTCACAGCAGATACTTTCCTAAGAGTAGGATCACAATTTAATTAAGCACTCTACTAACACATTCAGAGCAGAAACTCAAAGTGGTTCAGATTAATGATTCTGTATTCATCACTCTGGGAATTTCTTATGGCCTGCTGGTTTTAACTTCAAGTTTGTTATTTAAAAACCTTTATCAGGAGTTTGTATGGCACCTGATTAAGACTTTATTTAAATGGTCCTGCAGTAATTTCTACCTAAAAAGGATGGGGCTACACAGCTAATGCACTTAACCCAAGGTTTTGAATCAAGTAAAAGCTGTGGTGTCGACAACCACATCTGAAATCAGAATCAAACCCATACTGAGTCAAGCTGTCCTCCTCTCACTAAAAATATTCAAGTCTGGACTAGTTCTCATGAAGTTGATCCAAATTAAGAGCTGTGAAAGTGAGACCAGTGTGGTAGTTTCATTTATAAGTTTAATTAGTCTTGCTCCAACGTTCCAGTTCTCCCCTGTATTTAGAATGCTCCATATTCTCCCCTCCCTTCCAAACTGTCAATCCTCTATTTAGCCACTTCCCCTTTTTCCAGAAACATCCCTGATGCCCTCCTACCAGTTTGTCAATCCCTACAAACCCCACCCACGGGCCTGTCAATCCCTTAGATACCCTGCCCCTCCATCTAGAAAGTTCCTTAGCGTTTGGTAAGTGATTGGCGCACTTGAGCTAGCCACGCCTTGTAGTAAGCCAATTGGCCTTATATTGTCAATCCTTTTGTGTGCTCCTCCCCCTTTGATTCCTGATTAGTGTTTGTACTGTACCCTCCCCTGACCCCTCCTCCTTTTAAAAAAATGTTGCACAAGCTCTGTTTGGGGGCTTCTCTCCACGGTCTTTGGCTGTGTCACAGGGGTCCCTCTCTCTTGTCCCTGCCTCCTTTCCAAGGAATAAACTTTCTCTTGGAGAATGCACACGGGAGCACCTCCCTCATTCTTTGCCACACTCCTTCATCGCACCAGACATCCTGCCACCCTTTCCCTGAAGACTGGCTTGCAGCCAACCCGCTCTGAATGCCCTACTGATCACTTCTAGTGTATTGGAGGTCGCCTTTCATCTTGCCGCTGACCACTGTGGCTTGCTGAGCTACCTGGCTGGGCACATCTGGGAACAATACAGGTAATTGTGACAGACCAGGTTTAATCTTTTGGTCATTCTATGAAGTATGACAAACACTCTTTCTGCTGGGAAAATAAAAATAGAAATTAAAACACGTCTTTCTCTTTAAAATACAGGTTATTGGTGACAGTACGAAGAAATAAAAGCTGTGTAAAACTCCTCCAGAAGAAATAAAAGCCCTGTAAAACTCCATCAGAAGAGTTTAGTTCTGCTTAGTTCTTAGTTTACTTAGTTCTGCTGAATTAAAGACACGAGGATGAGATCGCTCACCTGCATTATATAAAGTTTTCATGAACTTCTCTACCTCACAATACTGGACAAACAGGTGGCTTTCCCAATGAGCCCAAATGCTGCAGCTAATAGATGAAAAAGCTGCATCTCTTTGATAGCTATTTCCAAATGTCCTAAAACAACTAATTTTTTCAAATTCTTCTACTTCAAAGCACCTTATAAATTGGCTATGGATCAATAGGAGGAAAAAAGTCAATTCAGCAAATACTACTTCATGTATTTACAATTTGATTAGTTCTTTTTAAAGACATTAAAAATTAATGCTTTGCAAGTTGACTTGAATCTCATTCACCAGTGACTTCTAATATCAACCCCAAACCTAAATAATCTGTGCTGCCTGTGGGGTAATGGCAGGGAACATAGACCTTTTGAGTAGCTGATAATAGTTCGAAGCAGTGTTCAGTCAAAGCCCTTCTGCCAAGAAGCCAGAATAATAGAAAAAATACCTATGGTTATTTCTAGCATTATAATAAACCAGCTAAATTTGGATGTTGCAAGTGCCAACTAAGTGCTTAAAAGGTAATTATAAACTGCATGAACCCAGTAATGTCCACTCAAGGTGACTGTATCATGGTGGTGAAAGGATACAGGACAAGAAATTTGTTAATGTATTTATTAGATGTATTTCCTTGTGCTTGTGGAAGTCTGAAGCAGCTCTGCAGCTTGTACAGTAGCTCAGCTGGGTTACTCTGGCTGCAGGTTTGTCCAAAATACAATCTATGTCATTTCTTCTGGGTGATCACAGGGGAATTCCTTGAAAGCTTTCCTACAGATCTTTGCTCCACCAAATAAAACTGATTTACAAAAATCAAAACACATGATAACTGATCAGATTACTCATTTTTCTGTGTGGAAGGTTATTCTGGAAATGATACAAAGTTTAAATTTTTTTATGTAACTTTAGTCACTTTTGTTGGCCTTTCGCAGGGGGAAGGGAATTGAAGTATCTTTTCAGGGGACATTCCACCAGGGGAGGTCTGATGAGTTTAACATCTCAACAGACTGGGAGTAGCACAGAAGATCCACAAAAGATAAGAACCATTAATGACCATTAATGACCATCAACTCCAAACATCACTCCTGGCATGGTCCGAGACACCTTGTCTGGGAAAAAAGAGACAAAAATGAGAACCTAATTAGCACTGGACGCAAAGAAATCTTTATGCAATAGAAAATCAAATACTAAGAACAGCACCTAGGGACCAATGAACACTGAACCAATTAATTTCTATGGGTTTTGACTGTATAAAATGTGTGAAAAGTCTAGTAAAATACATGTGTCATGGAATTATTTTCTCTGCACAACCCAGGCAATATGTGGATGAAATTATTTCTGTTGCACATCCTGGCCAGAACAACATTGTTATGGACAAAGTTTGTTGCAAACCTCCCCACAGAATGTTATCCTCTGTTAACTGTTATTATTCATTGTTACAGTTAATACGGTTCTAAGTAAAGTTATGTTAGTAGCACTGTTAAGAAGCAGCCCCTAGTTCTGAACTTACCTTTATGTTAGGATGTCGTGGGCTCTGGGGTTGGGTCTGCTTTACCTCCGGTAGGAGACTCTGAGGGCCAAGGCCTGAAATGGACTCCAAGATGGCAGACGGAAGGATGACAGCTGTGATTGGCTGAAGACAGCAGAACATGCAAATGAGAAGACCTTGAAGCGCAGCCACACTCGCACAACATTTAATTTCTACAAATCTAGACGCAAGCCAGATAAATGAAGACCACCAATGAGCCGTCAACAGTAAAGAGCACCCTGTCAAAAATTAATAATGTCTCGCCATAACCTCTAAGCAGGGAGACCAGCATAGTACAGCTAGACAACTGAGCCTGGATGACTGGTTCTGCGAGTCTCGTGAGGCCGACCGCTCCCGCGTCGTTCACCCTGCACCCTGTGGACAAAGCTGATCAGCGTCTCCTCTCCGGGCGACAGAAGACGGTGTGGCAGCAGTAGCGTGGCAGCAGCCTTGGCAAGCCCCTCCCACGATATCTTAATAAAGAGCTGCTCCTTTAATAAAGGCTTCGGCCCAGTTCTGTTCTTTATAAACATCCTGGCCAGAATAAAGTAGTGCTTTCATTCTCTAACACTAAAAATGTTGTTGGAGAGTTTTTTGTTTTTCCCGCAGTTTCAGTGGCATTCTCACAGCATTTCATTTCCATTGTCTCAGCTGTGCTACACCATCCAACAGAAACACTGAAGTCACTGAAGTGAAACAAAATTTGAAACTATGAAATTAAAATATCTCATTAAATTTAAACTCTGCTTCCCTCAACCCTTTTACATTTGGTATGGTTTCTAAATTAAAGGGATATGCCTATGGAATGAAAACTCCATTTTCAATGTATTCTGGTTACTATCTCAGATTTACATGAGGGCAGCATTTCATGCACTTTCTCTTTATTTTTACTTCTGCTTCAGTTGAGTCTCGTATGCTGGGCAAGAAGGAAGGAAAAAAACCTATTTGTCTTTGTGAGAAACAACGCTCACTTTTAAAAATTTCAAAGGTTTATTAAAGGTTAACAAAATACAAAAAAAAGACTGAATAAGGAAAAATTACAGTGCTAGGAGCATGGAACTAAACTGCCATGTGTTCACCCACAAAATGGCTGCTCTGCCTTTTAAACCCTTGGTAACCCTAATCCCGCCCAGCATCTGTCAGTCAACTCTTCTTCACCATCCATTGGTGGAGACTGCTTTCCTGCAACTTGATTGGAGGTGTTGCCATGCCACGCCCCCTAGCAACAAGCCTGCCCTCCTCTCAGCTGCCCCATGCAAGGGGCACAGGTACAGCCCTCCTTCCACATATCCTGACCACCAAGTCCGTCCCTTGGCAACCATACAAGGCGAGAAAGGGGACTATGGGGACAACAGAGGACGTCTAAACAAGAAATCATAATAACTATACATCAATAAAACTTCTTTTAACATATACATAATATTCATCCCTTAATTGTGAGAGCCAGCCTTCGCATTACCTATCTATAACATCTTCCACTGTGTAAAGTCTGGACTAACATACAGAGATGCTACATGGATATGTCACAGAAAACTGGGGGGAAGGAGAGAAAACCACTAGAGAAAGTACAGTGGGTTAGAAATTAATTAGGTTAATCTGGTTCTCCCCACATTAATGTCCAGGGATAAGGAGGAGTTTAGTACAGTTTTTACTACTCAACTCAGCTGCTGCCTGGCTCAGTACTCCGTGAACCTCCTGAGCTATGCCCATGATCCCACAGCAGAAGTAGCTGGAGAAGCTGATATTAAGGCTCATTTAATTTGAAAATTAATGACAGAATTTTCACTGCTCATTCCTTGGTGAGAAAGATATAAGCAAAAAGATTTGGGTGCTGGTATGTGAGGGAAATCTAATTATTTTTCCATTCATAATGGAGAGGTTCTGAGCTGTTTTTGTTTATCTTTCTCCCTGCTTGTGTTCAACTGTATGAAGTTCACTTTGACTTTTCACATCTCTCAGACAACACAGGCTGAAGTGAAGCAGGCACATGCAGAATGTTCATTAACACAATGTCCTTCACCTGGAAAACATAATTTACAAAGCTGAGGAAAACATCATGACAGGTCTGTATCAGCAGTTTTCGAGTCAGCCAATTTATGCAGCTGAAGACGAGGACTGGGGCATAAACTACAGAGGAACAGACACAAGTGGGCTGTCTGTGAACAGCAGTGAAATAGGAGGTCAATTAAACTGGTGGCAGCAGAGGAGGAAAATATGAAATAACACCATATCAACGTGGTTTTTTTCCCTCCCCAAGTAGAGGCAAGTCAAGGAAAGCCACCATGATTTTATGAAACAGCAACACGTGTTTACGTCTTGTTTCACATTCTGACTGAATCTGGCTCTCCCAACTGAATAAGAGATCCCCCATACCTTTTTTTTTTTTTTCCATGAGAGAAAAAGCTGACTAGCCCACTACTTACTTCAGTGGTGAAATAGTTTTGTTGTCCACAGGAGGGAGCACTCAGCAGAAAGCGCAAGGGAGCAATGACTTGTCCCCATGCAGGGATTGTCCAAAAGTGAGCAAGGAGGACCCTCACAGATGCTGAGCTGAGCCAAAACTGCTCTGCAGGAAATTTCTGCTATTTGGGCATATCTCTACCAGAAAATAACATGGGCGGGGGGGGGTGGGGGGTGTTGCTCTTTATTTTTTTTAACTCTACATGTAAACCAACTGCTTGTAACATCACCTGTTTTGTTGTTTGTTGACCTGGCTTTGCTTCTCTGTAAGTCCTATAACAGCTTGCAGATGCTGCCCCTGACCCTGCCAGTTTGCTCTTTTGGACAATGATGATTTCTTGGTTGTCTCAAGTTGGCTCATCAAAACCAAGACTCACTGGCAATAAATTTTTCAGGCACTTCTGACATTTTAGTCCATAACACCTGGTCAATATCTATCTCATGTAGGAATTCTTCAGTCAAATGCCTTTAGGGAAACACACAAGAAAAAGGTCAATGTTTGCTAATACGAATTACAGTTTCAGGTGTCTCCATTTGTGGCGGCTGAACTTTGACACTCAGTATTCAGTGTTTGAGAAGGGAGATAATTCACCACATTATGAGAGAAAAGATTTTGATATTTCCTAAAGCAAAGCACTGATAGCATGAATGACCTGAAGCCAATAATCAAAAACCTCAAAACTTTTAAATTATGGATGTACTCCTCAACGCTATCAGTTTGAGAATAGTTAATTTATTTTAAACAAGCAAAGGAAGTTTATAAAGAAGGAGTGTAATAATCTTCAACTGTGTTTAAGTATTAGAGTATCTCTCTACTTCCTGCTAATAACAATCTGTAATTAAGCTTATGAATATGCTGAATTTGTGATACACCTGTTTAATGGAAAGCAGATGTTCATCTGGCAGTGGTTTTTTTCATATTATATATCACTTCGTTTGCTATTGCTTTTACAACACACTGGGAAAAGTAATATACAAATAATACAGTTTGTGTCATCATAAAGTTAACTGCCTATCTCTTCTATTTTTTAATACTCTTCTATCACCATCAGTGATTTCACATACCACTGCATTGGTATATTTTTATTTTTGTTATATTGTTGATATTATTCTTCTTATTGTTATTGTTGTTTCCAACATTTTCTTTGACTGGTACCAAAATTCCAGTGCAGGTTATTCACTGATTTGGTGGTTTGGATAATAAGCAATAAGTGATGTGACCTCCTGGGTTCTGAGGGGAAGGCACTTCATACTTGTCATAGACAGGGCAGATAATCCAACAAAATTCATAGAAGGGGCACTAAATATTCTTTACAGGGGCAACCTCCTTCAGCACTGTCAATCTGCACCAGAGGAGAAGAGATCTGAAGGTGTTAAGGCCCTGTGTATCCTCATTAACTCCCTAATTCAGTATTTTAATAAGGAATTATGGTGCAAGGGACTAAAGCAAAAGCAAAAATGAGCAAGGCGTGTTGAATGTATTCCTTTCCACACATTACGAAAGAGAAAAGTACATGAATTCAAGTTTTTATCCTGTATTTTCACTTGCTAATGAATCTAATAAGCCTTAGAATTCACAAGTAAAAATACACTATCAAATCACAAAGAGAGAGCTCTATTAGATACAACTAAATGGAACAAATCAAATGGCATTTGTGCGAGGAGCCAATAAAAATGAGTACTTTTTAAAAATCCTCCCATTTAATAATTACCAGCAGTAGAAGCCCCTCTGTGCCTAAGAGAGCTAGGAGCCCTAAGCCTAAGAGTACCAGAGAGTTTCCTTAAAAGAACAAGGGGTCCCACTCCACTAAACTTAAATATAAAGTGAACAAAATTCCAAGTGGGAAGAAGCACCACGGGCATTTTAACAGGACAAAGTGTGCTCAGGTGACAAACACATTGACACAATAATCTGGATAAACTCAGCAGGGACAATTCCCCAGGGGTGGAACCAAGGAATCAAATCCAGAGCATTATTCTACATTTTATGGGCATTTTTAGGTTGGATGGACAATGGTGCCACAAAGCATCACTAAATGGGACCAAAGGCAGGTCTTCTGCCCTGTGCTCCTATCAGGGACTGCTGTATCTGCAGACTAAGCAGAGGAGGCAGGATTTTGCACATTGAAAGTTTTGGATTTTTTCCCCTGTCCATAATATATCAAACACCACAGAGAGAGGGAAGAACTGCTATTATGTGCCTGACTCCAAAGCAGCAAAGCAAGATGGAGTGCCAACCAGGAGAAGCTATTTCTTCTCGAGAGAGACTTCAAAGCTCATAATCTGGTCTCCAGGGAATATACAATATGAAATAAAACATGGAAATATAACAATTTATGAGCTGGAAAAAACTTTGATTTGATTTTCTTTGGTGCTAACGATTTCAGAAAAACAATTTATAATAAATGCACTTGGGACAGACTACCCAGGGTACAGATTAATGGATATGAAGAAAAAAGAGGGTGCAATTGAATTTTTTAAAAATTCTGTAATAGAAATTAAAGCAAAAAAACCCTATAGGATTGAATAATTTAACTTTTGGTGTAGTTTTAAAGAATAGTTATTAAAAATTCTTCTCAGGTCTGTTGATTTACTTCGGAATGCTCTACTCCTAAATAGTGATGCCAGAGCCTAATGAGAAATAAATTAGAGATGGCTGTAGTATGGGAACAGTGGGAAAAGTTGACTGCATTAGAAAATTATGCATCAGATCTGGATTTATAATTGCATTTTCTCTAATCTCAAGCACAAGAAATGACATTTCAAGGGAAAGAAAAATTCAGTCATGCCATTAACTATGTGATAGCAGGGACACTAAATGGGGTATTGATCTAACTTTCTCTGTTTTTTTTATTGTCATAATTCTTCATTTTTTCCACTAGTAATTAATTCCCTACACTAGAAACATGGAAATTACAGGGGGAAACTGAGTACACTTGTTATCTCAAGGGTCATGGGCCACCTGCTTCACATGTCACAGTTTAAAAACCTGCTCCAGAACAAGTTTGTTGTTCTCCCCGTCCATGTCTGACTCTGGTGCTCAGTCAGATTGTCCCATGAAAACCTGCGAAAACAGACATTTGGGGAAAGGGCAATGCTGGGGCAGAGACAGACATGTCTAGGCTGATGTAGCAGTAAAACATGAGTGAGCAATTGCAGCTTTTCCAAAATCGTGGGGAATTATTGAACTCATGCTATCGCTGGGCAGGGATTAGCCAAGGGATAGATGTTAAATGTTACAGCATTTTAAAGCTTCAGGAAGAAATTTCCAACCCTTTGTCTTGTGTTTAGTACTCTGAAAACTACCCTAGAATTACACAGCTCTGCCTATCTGATTGGGCATAGCAGGTTTAAAGCTTTGTGACTGGCAACCCTTAAAGGTTCATGCAGATCGCTTTCTGGAGTTCTGTTCATTTTTTAGCCTTAATGGATCAAATTTGGGGTGAGATCCCTCTGCCCTCAAAAGGCAAAGGAAGTTTACTGCTGGCCTAATCTAATATTGTGAAGGGGAAGACCATGCACCAAGGACGTTCTTACTGGTTGTCTCTCCTGGAGCAATGAGACTAGGATGACTGCATTGATCTCTCATTTGAGAGTTTTGCAGGTCTAAAAACTATAAACAGTTTAATCTTTGACCTTTTTCAGCAAAAATCATCATTGCCCAAACACACACATACAGGTTTTATTCGATGGCTCTTTTTGTGTAGTAGCTAGAGGGATTTTGTAGTTAAAAGTTTTGGGTGCAGTTATATCACCCCTGTTTTAAGCACTAATATCATCTTGTGCATCTGGCTTTCCCAGAGGAGTCAGCCAACAGATGACCAAATGTATCTGATTCTCCAGGTTCAGAGTTGTCATTTGAATCTTTATTCTGGTGAATCAAACTGATAACCATTGCATTCATAACTGCATGCAGTTTAATTAATACTTCATGCAGAAATTACCCCAAATAGATTCAGTTTTCAAATGGTTAAAACACAATTTATTACAGGGCTTTTACAACACATGAGTCATGTAAGTGATCCAGACCTTTCTGCTGTGGTCCAAATATTAACTGTGTCAGCACGGTGTTTTCTCCCCCTCCTGGAATAAAAATTTAGGATAAAATGCAGAGGCAAAGTGGCATCTAGCTAATGGCATTCAATCTAAGCTTATTGCAGATTGACCTTGAATGCTGCCAAGTCCCCAACATGCGCTGACAATACAGCATCGTTGCTAAGCTACCTATTATTAATCTTTGCAATGAAAAATGAAGAGGTCAGAATACGTTGAAGGTGTGTTTATTACAGAGCTTGCACAGAGGAGCTCATTTAAAAGCTTGGATATTTCACCATTTCTATTGCTGTGAAAATCTTTTTTTCCTTCAGTAAAGATTTGAATATAACTGATAGATTATGACCCTGATCATCCATTAATTAAATAGCAGAGAAAAAAAGCAGATATATTTTTTGAATATTCATATGTCTACATTCAGGCCAACAGAAAAGGAGGTTTCAGCCATTTGTAATTGAAACAGAAATGATTTAGTACTTTAGTACATGGTCAAATTTGGGTCTAGAAAACCTCATGTAAATGCACAAGGAAATAGTCAGTGTTTAGGAAAAATATCTTATTAGAGTATTCCCTTCACATATATCCTGCTCCTATATCCTGGGTTTATTCCTTATGGCTTGGATTTTTATTGAGCTTTCTGGTGTTTTGGTTGAGGATCAAGATTGTATAGAGACATAGGACACATTTTATTTATCAATAAATCATCAAACACAAACCCAGAGACCAATGAATGGGATGAGCACACAAAGGATAAAAATGGTGAAAGTCCAAATCCTTTGAAAGAAGAAAAGGCCAGGATAAGAGCACAAAGTGGCCTGGTGTCACTCCGTTGCCAAGGAGATTGATGTAGGAGGTGAGAAAGTCAGAGTATATGTTTCAAGAACGTGCATATGTTGTCAAAGTCCTGTATTCAGGAGCTGCTGATACACACAGGAACCCCCACAAAAAGTACCGAATGCTTTCCAGGAAGGAAGAAATCTCCTTGAAAAACCAGAAGTTGAAACAAACCAACCAAACTTTCCAAAGGCTTGTTTTACAGGGAAGGTTCTATCAGCAAAAGCTGGTGTATATTTCAGGACATATCTGCATGGACATTTGCTTTGCCATGGAAATAATTTTGACATGGATTATGCTAATTTGTACAGTTGTGTTACTTATCCCAAGGATGGCAAAGGGAAGGTGTCCCGAGGTGAACAAGTACTTTGTAACTCTAATTTTAACTTGAACTTGACTTCTCCCTGGCAGAGCTTCATCATGTAAAACTTGTTCTTGCTTCCCTTAATACTAAACACTTGAGGACATGGGATAAACAGATGCCTTCTACCCACAGAAATCTGCCTTCTAAGGGTGAACTGAGCTTGCTGGAGGCTGTTGGGGCTCTGTCACCCCAGCACCAGCTCATTAAAGGAGCAGTCATGCCCCAGGGGAATGATTTGTTCTGCCCAGCCTCACACCACCTGCCTGAGCATAGACTCAGATTTTTCTGTTCTGTGCTCACAACTCTGAGGGCTCCCAACTCCATCTGTGTGTACACAGAAAAATCTGGTTTGTCACAGCTGCTGTGTCCATGTGAACACCTAGTTGCTCTGAATTACAGCATGGCTGACACAGCTCAGCAAAGATACTCTTGGTTTTTAATCAAATTTTGTAAAGAGATTATACATCCTCAGTGCTTCACAGGAAAGGGTGTTTCCAGGCAGGGTGAGGATTTAGGAAGGAGCTCACACAGAGGAGGTTCACTGGGTCCAGCTGCATTGATATCTTCACCTGCCTCAGTCCCAGCAACAGCAGCCCTCAAGTTGGAAAACACCCTAAAGCCATCCTGCAGTAAAAATCCTTCCCGCACCTAAAGATACACTCATCAGATACCAGTGAAGGTTTTTCCAAGTGTCTGAAGGATATGTTTAAAGCCTATGCTTCAAAAAATAGGTGGAAATTACATTGAGAAAGATGAGCCATTCCTGCTGGAAGAGCTTTGTCCTATGTGACAGAGGCATCTCGAGCACGTTGTTATCAAATACTGCACAGAGACTCTCAAAAACAAACCAGTGTGAAACCTCTCATGAGAAGCCTGATAGTGCCAGCAGATATGGGATATATCCCCAACTTTCCTTCTTTTTCTATTTCTCCTTGTAGGTGTTTTATTTATACTGCAGCACTTCAGAAGAGCAGGGTGAGTGGAGCTCTCTGTGAAGGAAACTCTGTACAGCCCAGACAGAATCTTGCAATTGCAGCAGAGAACTTCTCACCTAATATACAGAAGGTTAAACTACCATGAAGATTGTTAAAGACACCCTGTGGCCTGGCTAGACATACATAGAGATGTAACTTTGTGTTTTGTATTTCTTGGGACCATCCCCCTATTTTCACATGCCTTTAGTCTATTAATGTAAAAATTTAGACTGTGATGCATGGAAATGTGTTTCCTTCTCTCTGCACAATTTAAATTTTGCAACATTCATACAGACTTCCTGATCCTCCCTAAATCCTAACTTGACAGGGGTGTCTTAGAAGGTGCTAAAGTACAGCTCTGTTTCAGCTAGTTCTGCATGTCAAAGCTGCTCTGGGAAAAAAGCATATTGATCAGGAAAGCACTGCTTGCTCTGAGGCTGTGAGGGGGGATGAAAAATAAGAAGAGATGTCAGCAATGTGAACCTGGAAATTTAGGGGTTTTTTTTCATGAAAAATGAAAAACAAGAGAGATGTTTTAGGATTTTTCTTTAGATAATACAACAGATAGTCATGGAAGAAAGGCTTAGTAGCCACTGATTGAAAAGTTCCTCTGCTATGTAGTACATTTAGTTCCTGTCCTGCTTGGAGAGATTTGAACCAAATTTGCACATATCCCACTGGAACGTATCATTCCTCTGTCACCAGTGCCAGAATGATGCCCTCAAAATGTTAGTCAGATCTTAATCAGGTTAGTCAGAGACTTATCAAAAACATATTAAGAAATCAGTTTTTATCTCTTGCTCAGGTCTATAAGCAGAGAAAATTATTCAGAGAAAACCGTAGATTTTTCTTATTAGGTCTGGTTGAAAGTTTTGAATCTTAATAACAAATATTATTTTATTTAGGGTCTGTGTGCAATTTCCATGAAAAGTGGGAGTCAATAAAAACCCTTGACTTCTTTACAGAATAGTACAGCTGAAGCACAGTGCTATTTTCCCATGTAAGCGACTAAATTGCAGAGCTGAAGGCAGAGCTGCAGCATCATTCCCTGATCCATATGCAGCAGGAGCATGAAGAGCTCAGCTCCAGCTGAGAGCCTGCAGGATCTCACCTACTGCTTGAACCAGAGAGGCAGATAAAGAAAGGCAGTGATTGAGAGGGTTATGTACCCAACAGGTGAGCAACTACATAATGAGTGTCTTCAGTATTTTATTTCAGCTGAGCAGCTGCAGATTCCAGCAGCACAGAAGCTGCCCTATGTGCGGAGCGGGGTACCCAAAGTCTGGGATTTCTTGACGTCAGAGATCAGATTTTCACAGATTTGTCTGTTTGATGAGGAATTCTTGCCAGAGAAGAGGAAGATTTTTAGTTACAGACTATTCCAGGCAGCCAAACAGAATTCAAGCTGTGGCATGCTCATGTATTTATCCTCAGATGACACAGGTGTCATCAGAGGCACATATGAAGTGTTGAATTGGTGCTGGCAACCACTGCAATACATGTTAAGTGACATCCACTGACAGGGTATGTGGCAGTGTGTGAGTTCACTCACATCCCTCATCAAAGGCTGCTCAGTAACGTCTGTCAACGTGGTACCTTCCTTGTTTGCTCCCCTTTCTTCCCTTCTTTGGTACCTCCTGTCCTGAACTTGCCTCCACCCCCTGGTTGTCAATTTGTTTCTACACACACCCCCTGTTCAGGAAAGTTCCCCGTCCCTCCCACAGTTCAGCTGTCAATCCCTGTATGCCCTGCCCCAGTTATTGTTAATCCTCCTAAGCCCCCTTCTTGCTTTCCAGATAGTTCTGTTATTCTGGGTTTGTTATTGGTTTGTTGGATGTGTATCCCCTCCTCCTTTGTCCTTATTTGTTAAACAAAATGTCACTCCCCAGGTTGACCCCTCCTATGTCTCCCTTGATTGGTTAATGTTTGATGTACACCCCTTGCACCTCCCCCATTTTTAAGTTCATGGCTCCCTTTGTTCTGAGTCTTCTCATTCCTGCTTCCCATGAGGAATAAGCTCTTTTTCTGGTAGAGCATACGAGGAGTCTCTCCTTCTTTCTTCACTGCGACTCCGAGACGTCGACTCACAATCAGCTGCGTGGGGTTGAGAGCAGTTGCTGCCTCCTGCTCTGCACTGCCACCCCAGCCGACTCGGGGCTTGGGGGTAGCCGTGTATCTAGGCGTGGTGACTGTACCAGGGAGACAGAGCTAGCCAAAAGGGTTCTTCCCTGCCTCCCGGGAGGGAGAAGAAGAGCAGCCGCGTCAGGGGTAAAACTCGCCACCTAAACTGTCGTTTTTCACTTCTAATGTATTTCACTGTGTTTCTTTGCTGCAGTGGCGTTTTACTAATTTATATTAATAATTTAGATTAATGTAGATTAACCGTATCCACAATTAATATGAAAAGGGTGAAGCTAACTATCAGCAATTCAAATAATGGGAGAAGCTGTTAGGTACAGAGTAATTTGAAAAGGCACGTTGAATCTGGCCAAAACCCATGAGGAGCCTGCAAGCATCTAGAGAAGCTCTTTGGCGGGTGCTGTGATAACATGCTGTAGATTATCCAATACATTAGTCCAAAAAAACTTCTTAAATGATAAATTTATCTGAATGACTGCTTGTTTTCATGTGTTTAAATCCATAGTTCTAAAATCAAAAGCACTCTGAGTCTAAATTTCCAAGCCTTGGTTTTATGTCTTGTACATTTCTGAGTTTGTAGACTACCAGGCTCCTGATATGGAGAGCAGAATAAATAATTTAATACAGCACACTGCCTGTAGTTGTTACTGTTCATCTCTAAAGCACAGAAGTACTGAAACTGATGGATAATTGGGAAAAAATGACAGTGCAACAGAAGGGAAAAGAAACCATTTAGCAACTTAAATGAAAGAGAAATTTACCAGCAAATTGCTATGAGAATTTAGAATTGGGGCAGATATGGAAGATTTCCTTCAAAATGCTTTAATGATTGCATAGGTTATTGAATTTTGCCGAGTGAGGCAAATTCAAGCTTGCCTACAGAAAAGCGGCTGCTGAGGGAAATATCCCCCAAAGACCCTTCCTGCAGCCGGCACAGCAAATTGCCGTGTCGGGACAAGTTCCAGCTTGTCCGAGCAAGTACGGGCGAAGCAGGATCGGTCCGAGGAGAGGCTCTTGACTACGGTGGAGGAAAGAAACTGGAGCTGGCCAGGCAGTCTGAGTCCAGAGTTTACTGTGATAGCGTGGACATCTGAACAGGGTGACCACCCAGTAGAACACCTTACCATGCGGTGGTCGCTCCCTTTACTGGGGGCAGGGGGAATGGGAAGGGACAAGAAGCCCATCAGCCAGGGAAAAGGGGGGAGTGAATCAGGAACAGAGGGACACCTGAGAAACCCAATGCCTTGCAGGTAGGGATGGACTTCCTTTGTTTAATCCAATCACTCAACGCCCCTTGAGGAATTCCTCAGGAGCAGAAAGGGAAACCCTGTGTAAGGTATAGGGAAAGGGGGATTAGCATAAATCTGGGAGGGGACACCCATGGACGGGATTATAGGAGAGATGCAAGAGTGAATGCCCTGCAAGAAATGATGTAAAATCACTTTTCAACGAGAAGAAACACAGGGAAAAGAAGAAAATTATTGGAAAAAAGTTTAAACAAAGATGACTGAGCCTGTGATGAAATACAAATGGAAAAGACAGGTAGAATAAAAGTAGTAGAATTGCTAAGAGAAAATAAAAGATTAAAAACTAGCATGTACATGTATATTACAAGGTCTCTTTTAGTTGAGGGAATACCAGAGGCTTCCCCTGGTTTGAATTTTTTTTTTTTTTTTAACGATGTTTCCCTGTTTTCCACTTTGCTAGGACTAGAGAAAACAGAAAAATAAAGGATCTGGTTAAACTTCATAATTTCTTCTTTTCCGGAAAGAAAGAATAAAGAGGAGACGGGGGCATAAGTGTTGTTGAATCAAAGGGATAAAATGTGGTCCTCAAAAACCTACCTGGCAATCAAATATCTTAGGAAGAGAAAAACCCTCTATTGATCAAAATATTGCAGAAATAAAATAGAATTTGACTAGTATTATATATTATTGATGGAAAATTTTAAATTGTAGTGAAAAAACAAGGAGACTGTGCAGTTATCGTGATGTTTTAATTCTATTTCAAAGACACAGCTCTATGACAAATGACACTGTGCTGATGAATTTTCCAGTAAAAGCACTTCTGTCCTACACAGAGACAGTATAAACAGAGACTGAGCACAGCCAAGCAGCAGTGAGGTAAGAAAGGAACTAAACAGGCTCTGGAGACTCCAGCATGGCCATAAACCCGACCTGACCTTGGACAGCTCCATGTCTAGCAGAGTTCAGCAAAGAGCCATGAAGGACAGTGCTGTTCACTCAGGAGTGCCAGTCTCCATGTCTTAGGGGTGACTGAACATCACATTTTGCAAGAAGATGGTGAAAAAAGTTCTAAAGAGCTTCTGCTGGCTCTGTGAAAGCTCAGTAGCAAAAAAATCATAGCAGCAGCCTAAGGAAAAAGGTGGCAGAATCCTCAAACCCCAAGATGTTAAAGGCAGAGAAAGGCAGAGAAAAGCTGTGAGGTCCAGCAGAATGATGCCAGCAGCCTTTTCATCCTTTTAATGCATCATTTTCTGTTGATTAAATTTTCCATTGGAAAAAATATGACAGGCTGCTATTTCCCTCAGACTAAATCACAGTAATGAAAGTTTATAAAGTAGCCATTCATTCAATCAAAACTTATTACTTGAAGTGTAGTTCTATTTTTTTTCCTTCTGTGCTCCACATTAGGCATCCCTATTCAATGGCTGTTATTATGGGAATTGTTCTGTAATGAAAACATAAATCCTCACAACAGGAGTGCATTTCTGCAAACAATGGTAAGACGGGGCACGTTCCCAGTACCTCCTATGGCTATAATCTGTGTAACCCATTCATATACTGTATTTAATGCCACATTTAATGGCTTCAGGATAGAAAAAGCCCCCCAGGCTGAAGATCCATGGTGCTCCAGAGGTCTGCCTGGCAGTTTATTATGTCCTTAAGGAATCTTGTTTCCTTTGTCATAAGAAATACAGTCACCTAATGCAGCATGACAGATCCCTGCCCTGGTTGGGGGTAAGTCAGCCTTGATTTTGCTGAGCAAAATCTTGGATAACTGAAATGTTCCGGAAATATTCACGTGTGAATGTGCCATATAGCTCAACCAAATGGGAATAGAGCATGTAAATAGGTAAAATTTTCTACCTGACAGTTCAACTCATTAATGATTAGGAGTTACATTCACCCCACTTTAGGGTAC
This sequence comes from Nicator chloris, assembly GCA_013400495.1. Lineage (NCBI taxonomy): Eukaryota > Metazoa > Chordata > Aves > Passeriformes > Pycnonotidae > Nicator > Nicator chloris. Next base: position 24,677 of record WAAE01018992.1, read on the forward strand.
AAGAAACAGTGTTCCTAATTTTCTTATTGATGGCGCCACTGGAAATGGCTTCTCTGAAAGTGCAGGGTGAGTTAACAAAGTCTGAATATTGCGATCTTTGTTTCTCTGCTTTGTTTCTACCTGAAATGCCATCCTAGGGATGACTTGGCTCCCTCAGGAAGCTGAAACTCAGACTAAAGTCATAAGGGCTGTTGAGCTGCTGCAGGGCCAGGCTTTGGACAGCTAAGGTGATTTGCCAGCCTGCCTGTGAGCTCTCTGTTCCTGGAAAGGTAAATGGGCTGGGAGGGATGAGGATGAGAGAAGTGAGACAGAAAATACAGATCCCAACCCATCTAACATTATTATCTGATGCTACTGCTCTTATTGGGAGTCACACTCTCCAGCTCTTGAGCCAGGTAAGGCTTGCAGGAAAGTGAGGAGAGAAACTAAAGGGAAGCAAAAGTCTCCAGTTATCTCGTGTCTAATAATCTTTTAATGAACCAGATCTTTAAATGTCTTAAAGTCAAAATTCATAATACCATCAATGTATCTTTTTCTGCTACAGATAGTACAAAAGCCTCCAGTAGTCCTGAAAGGTGTTTATACACCTACAACTTCTACATTACACCAGATCCTGATTTTTATTTTCAAAACAGTCAAAGATTAAACCCGAACTGTCCCTTTGATGGTGTTTCTTCTCCTGATCTTACAGTGGCACCTGAGACATGCACAATACTGGAGAGGGTGGTCTTCAGGCTGCCAAAACAGCTTCTTCTCTGAGCCCCGAGGATGGCCTTTTACTGACTATTCCTCGTGGGATGCAGAAAATACAGATGCCACCTTCATTCTTTGTTTTGATCTGTGCTTCCAGAGAGATTCATCACAGATCTACACACAGCTGGGCTGGCATCAAGATCTTCAAAAAGGGGAAAGTCAGGTACTGATTTACTGTTGCTGAGAGGGAAAAGGGAGTATAATCCCTCCTTCAGATGACCTGGGTATAGCATCCTGCAGGGAGCCAAGAGCCTGCGGGACTCGTGGTGTTGGATACATTTGTTTTCTTGGCACACCCCTAAGCTGCATTGCAACAGGCACAGTCTGCTGAGAACATCAGACTTCTCATAATGCAGCACAGAACTGCAACACGGGTCTTTGAAGAGCAATTCTGCATCAGCACAAGATGGAATAGAGCTTTATATATCACGGGCTTTTGCGTGCAGATTTTCATTTTCCTCCACAGCATAAAAGCAAGAAATGAAGCTGTTGAAAGAACCAGGTGTAAAAGCAACTGAAAATGCTGGCAGAAAATGAAATGCTGAGTGTGGGTCTCATTTCAGCCTCCTAGGCTGCTGCTGGTTCTCTCAGGCAGCAGTGAGGCTGTTAAAGAGAGAAGTTTTTCTCAAAACAAGTCTGAGAATCTAGTATAGTAGTAAGCACGTTTGCCTCACACAAAAAAGGTCCCTAGTTCGAGACCAGGCAAAACACCCCAACCACTTCCTCTCAGCTTCCCAGACTATGTTTTGAGAAAAACTTCTCTCTTTAACAGCCTCACTGCTGCCTGAGAGAACCAGCAGCAGCCTAGGAGGCTGAAATGAGACCCACAGCTGAGGGCAGCTGCCTGTGCTTTGCTACAGCTGAATCAAAATCTTAGTCTTCAAGTGTTTGCCTGAACCTCAGGGCAAGCTGAGCTTGGATCCAATAGAGAAGTTCCTGGCAGCACGCATTTCATGTGCTGATTATAAAGCACAACTTCAAATGTGCTCATATTTACATAATTTAAAAATTATGTTGTACATATACATGAAGGAGCTGTTTGTGTACTGTCTGTTAGTGATCAACGTTGCTGTTTCAATAATTTAATAACACACTTCAGGTTTCACATTTTAATATTCTTAATTAACCAAGCCACACACGTTTGCTAAATAATGAACAAATGCACCAGACTATGCTGCATTTTGTGCTGAAGCTGTTAATATTTTTTCTGATTTTCTGATATACCTTTCTGATTTAGTCAAAGGTAATGTGCAGGGATTCAGTGAGATATACTGACAATTGCTTTTTATGCTTTCCTGATAATGCTGTAGACTTCACTGAGCTGAAGAGAGTTGATAAAATTGCACACACTTTACTTATTGCTCCATTATTCTTTGCTAATTGAGCCACACAGTTTAGTCAAATGTTTACAAGCTTTGCTAATAGACTTGCATACCAATTTTATTCAATATGCCATAGCAAAGAGAATGTTTACTACCTGCTGAGCTGCAGGAATCATGATAGATAACGGTTCTGAAGTTGTCACCAGTCAATAAACACAGACAGCAAAACAAGCAGTTGATTTGGGGAGCTGATTGCTTTTGCAATGCTCATGGGAATGATCTGAATTAACCCATATTATAACTCAGGTGCAAAGTCAACGGGAGCCAGACGCCAAAGTATTCTGTGTTTCTCTGAAACACTGGGTATGTGGGCCATTAGGCAAGAACTTATATTGCAGAAGGAGAAGTAAAACAGTAAGAAGCTTAACGAGCATCTCTGAGTTCAAACCCACTTCTTGGAATGTTCTCCTTAATCAAGGACCCTCAGAGGTCCAGACATCATCCACTGCCAGAGGTGAACAATTCCTCTGAGGATGCTGGGTTGAATCAAAGAGGAAGACAAAACTGTTTCCTGCACGTGGATGGCAACATGGGACAGTGTGTGGCTTATCCCATGACACTGTTCTTGCCTTCCCTTCATTTTCACTTGCTTTACTTTGATCTCACGAAGGTGGAATATAGCCACAACTAGTTCTATGGAGCTGATTTTCCTCTCTGTGCTGGTCAAAATGTGTTTGGTGCAGTTCCTCTCAAAGAGGTTCTTGGAAAGTGATGCCAATTCAATTTACAATAGAAGGAAGACTCCGTCCCATGACAAAACAGCATTCGATTAAAAAGAAATTATTGTGCTATAACAAAAATAATTTGTAATAATAATAATAAATTCTACCATTGTAGGAGGGTGATTTTTTTCTCCTAGAAAAAACAGAAATCCACAGGTTTCACAATTAGAGCTCAACAGGGCTTAGACAGAATCAGCCACCTGAGAATACAGTCCTGCCAGCCTCTATGCAGGGGGAACAATTATGAAGTTTAATTTAATTGTTAAAATGCATCAGTAAAAGAGGGATTATTGGGAAAGACAACATGCAAAGCTCGGAAGAGAGAATGTATATTCAGCTACTTTATAAACTCTGCAAAATGCAAGAAAAGAGGCTGGTGCAGATGGTGTGACTAAATTCCAGTTCCAGTGTCTCAGGGCTCTCTTCTCTTTCCATTCTACACCAGCCTTTTCTAGCAAGGTTACTGTTTCATTCATTTTATACATGAAACTTCCATAATCAAAGTTTGTTCTGCAGCAAGGAGAGAATACAGAAAACTCAAGGGATATCTTGCAGATATCAAAGATAAGAACACCTGCCATGGTCAGCAAAATACAAGGGGATTAAGTATTGAAAAGGACAATTCAGTCAATAATAATTATAAAACCATTGTGTAGTACCAAAGAAGAGTTCAATGAGCCAAACACTGAACTAAAATTCTCATGTTGGCTGGTGATAAAAATCTGCTCTTTCATATTAAAGACTCATCTGTCCCTGAGCAAAACTGGAAACAAAAAGGGGATTTAGTCACACTGACAGAAGGGACACCCAGTGCCCAGGCAGGGACAGACCAACACAATGCACAACCCTCTGGTTATCTCATCTAACCTAGAAGTAATATCCAACGGAGTTATAAATCTCATTGGAACCACTTTCCTCTACTTAAAGCAACCTGGAACTGAAATCTGTTCTAAGCTGAGGAATAACATCAACTATGCTGCTAAAATCCCTCTTTACAGGGATTTCCCCCACTTCCACCATTACATAAGTGTTTATACTATAGATCTGTACCTATCACACTGCACTGTGCAGTAGGCTGCTTGTAAATGTCAGGGTGCTGTGTCCAACATCAGGCACTTGCCTCTTCTATCTAAGTCCAGGGAGGAATTCCTGGTCTAGGGTATACAGTGGCATGATTCCCACTGCACTCAGATGATGTCAGATCTGCCTTCTTCAGTGTCCATGTGGATCATGTGCCCCTTCATGTGTTCTGCCCTCTCTGCTCTGCAGGACATCTAGTGCAAACTCTGGGATGAACTCCAGTTCCCTGAGAGCCTCCCTGCTCAGTCCCTGGGGATTAGGTCCTGTTCAGTCTCTGGTCTATTGAACCTGCACATACAAGAACTTAAACCCCTGAGTTTTCAACAGCAAATCTAACATTTCTCCCTTTAGCACAGCACTTCTGGAAACCCATCCTGTCATCAATTGCCTCTTAGTCCTCCCACCGGTTTAATTAGCACATGCTTGGTGGAACAACAGAAAAATGTCCCTGAATATTGAAAGAAGCCTGAAAAAAAAGGCCAGGACAGCTTTATTTATATATATATTTATATGTATACAAAGCGTTATTATGCTTTGTATCCAGGCATCCCTTTTTAAATCCATCACAGGGCTTAGAAATGTCTGCATCAGTGGCACATCTCCTGTGTCCTCATAGTGTTGGAAATATTAATAATCCCAAGCACTGTAGCGTGGGGTAATGACTATATCTGAGCTTTAATGATGCATCACGCAGCACTGAGACATTAATATGCCTGTCTTTCATATGAAACGAGTTAGAATTCTTCATAATGGATAATAGGCGGACAGTATAGAGAGCTGAAATAAATATATATAAAAATACACAAATAAAGCTTTGAGTATTTTTATCACCCATTAAAATAAAAATATTTTTTAAAAAATAAAAAAATAGCTGAATTGATAATTTCCTGATGATCAATAGGGTTGTAATACACCCTGACCACACCCATTATATCTTTATAGATATAATTTCCTTTTATGTGCCATGCCAAGCCTGCAGCCAGCTGTATGGTTAAGCAGGTACCTTTTTGTCAACCAGTCTATCAATCAACAAAAGCACATGCTTAATTTTAAGCCGTTTAAGTAAGAAGCCATCAGTGCCTGTAAGTTTAATTACATGCTTAGAAATAATTCTGCATCTAAAGCCAGCAAATAAAGCTATACAATTAAAACTACTCAAGTTCTCACTACATACTATTGTATTTTCCTTTCCTGCTGAAAATATGTTCATAGAAAAGAGGAGCTTGGTAAAAATATCATCAAAAGAACTTACAAATTTCTTGATTTTGCTGAGAAATTCACCACCATGCTATGCAGTAAAAGGTCTACTTAAGTTAAATTATCCCTTTTATTTAAAACAACTCAGTGTTTTAACTCAGTGTGAAAGATGTGTTCAATTTAGGGACACTCTAAATCAGTCATTACCACTTCATCCTGTCAGTAGTGCTTACACGGTGTTTCAGACCCTATTAAAAAGAAAAAATAAGCTGAAATACCTCCACCATATCTTATTTCTGTCCTGCCATGACTGGAATTAATTTGAATTTGGTGGATCTGCTGCAGTGGGATGGTTTCTGCTACAGTGGAGATATCCAGACCTCAGATAGCAATGGCAAGTTAATTTTGGAGATGACTGCATTCTTGGGTATAATTTGGGAGATTTCTGCACTCACTGGGAGGTGGAAGAGAATTCACATCACTCATTACATTACATGGTCCCCATCCCCACGCTGAGTGTCTGATGAAGGATGCAATCTGTCCTCTCCAAATGAAGAACAGGGCCTTTCCCTTACTCCTTTCCCCATCATTCACAATTTGAGAGAGAGGAGAGAGAGACAGAGACAGAGTTTTGAAAGTAAATTGAGTAGTTTATAAGTCTTCGATAAAGACAGGACCTTGCACAAAGATGCTTTTTATTCATATAATGTTCAAGAGTCAATTTTACCCTCTTACTCAGGAATGGTTATAGATTAAGTTGAATCAGTTCTGGATACCTTGGGAGCACATTTTCCATAAAATCTATGGCTCTTCAATATAGTTTCATTTTTCATAGTGGTTAATCTCTTCTGCTTAGCATGACCGTATTTTTTTCCCTTAAAATTGACAAGTTATATTATATTGCTTCAGTACTTGTTCTACATTTGGGGCTCAAATACATCATGCCAAACCATTGGGAAAGAGGAACAAATGTGTTCCATCTTAATTCCTAGATTTCAGATTAAACATTTTATTTCACACATTCTAATAAAATGTATGCATTTATTTATCAAACCTGGAATTTATATTGTAAAAAGGATGTCTATATTAAAAAATTGCTGTCAGTACAAAGCTCTGAAAAATTACGATTTATTATTTTTTTTCCACATCAATAATCCCATCTCTCTCAGTAAAAAAAAACAAACAGCAAGAAAGAACATTTCCTGACTTCCCAAAGGAATAATTATTTTAGTGATGTCATTGGCAGTTAGCATGGAATAGACAAAAAATTGAATTTCCTTGTTTTCTCCTGGAAACTCCCATAGTAAATAATTCCTGCCCCAGCACTTGGATACAGAAATGGAGCCAGTCCTCTCTGGCTGCTCTGCTAACACCCCTTAACCACCAAATATTTCAATAAAAAAGAACCATTTGTCAGGGCTCCAACTATACAATTTGTTTTAATCTAATCAGCTTTTAATAAATTGTTGTACAAAACTTTCTTATTTGTAGTAAGCAAGATATGTAGAAATGATTATGTCCTCATTTTGCTTCTCTAATCAATCATAAGCTGATGACTTAGGCAAATAATCTAGTTCATAAAACAGTGGGTGGGGAGTTTGTGAGGAGAACATCCATCAAAGTCAGGGATGGGTAATTTTTATGATTTACTCCTGTTGGTGCACTTCCTCTTGCATTAAACTTTAAAGAAGTTAATGGCAAGATGGATTTTATTCTGCATATCTCTTTTGCTCCTGTAGTCAGACATCACTGATGATGCAGTCAGATGAGAAGGAGAAGAAATCCAGCAGTCTTCCAACAACATCTGCTGGATTTGGAGGTTAAATGTCTCTTAAATGGAGACCTTGCTGTGGCCAGCCCTGCCTCCCAGTGCTCTCAGTCTCTCCTACAGCTGCTGCTGGTGGCACACCTGGGTCAGAGGACACCCACACCAGACCTGTTCAAGTGCTTTAAAGGGAATGCTTACTTCAGTAATGGATAATAGGGAAAACAGTCACTGTGAAATGCAAAAACACATTAAAATCCATTAACCAAACCTCCGGGCTCTGCCCATCCATAAGCTTTGATACCTGATAACATTTGTGCCCTTGGGATGCTCTCAAGCACTGCAGGGTTTCCCTTTGTGGTCCCTGGAGTGGCTTCCACTGCTGCTAAAATGGTATCTCCAGCCAAAGATCTTGTGGGTTAGCCTCTTGGGAAGTTCTGGCTCAGTCACAGTAAAACGGTGTGTCATTATTCCCCTCATATATGCATAAATATTAATTATTAAAACTCAAAGGCAAATTGAGTTGGTTTCACTGGGTTTTGCTTTGTTATTCTGCAATAATATTTATCTCCACTGCCAGCCTCAACTAATGAAAATGCCAGAGGATGTAAGACACTGTGTGCCTGGTTTACTGAGAGTCTAAAAATATAATACTCTAAATGCAGTGCCCTTGTAAGGGCTAAATATATTTTCTAATTTTCATGATGACTTGCTACTCTAAACATCGTATTTCTGCAGTTTATATTAAATCCATCCTCTCAATCTTTTGAAACAAGACTTAGTACAATCACAGTGATAACAGGCAATCTACTCTTATATTCCTTTGTGTCCTTCTGTGCACCTGGGCTCCAAATATTGTTCCCAATTCATATTAAAAATTTCTCTGCAGCCTGAGCATAGTTCATCCTCACTTGGTAACACCAAGCAGTTTAGAAGTGGCAGCAATAAAAAGGGAACTACAAAGAGATGCTGGAGAGGCAGCTGGTGGGACACTGACTGTTCTGTAAGCAGTGTAGGCTTAGAAAAATAGATAGGAAATAGGATCTATTCGCAATTTGAGAAAATTGTATCTGGAAGTCATTAGGACACATCAAATCTATAAGTTGCCAGTGTCACTTCTGCTGTCACTTCTGTTGGTCTCACACCAGTCAAATGTCAGCTCTAATATATTAGGAAACTATTCCCCCCTCTTCCTCTCCTTGCTGTGTAGTCAACTGTAGGAGTTTAAAATTACCAGTTCAGAACATTTTACTTTGTATTTGTTTCAATCATTACCCAACAAGCACAAAAAGGAAGAGCACAGCCCTGAGATTCCAGAGTTGTCTGATGACTTAACAGAAGATTTCACATCCTTCCTGGAAAATAAAACAGAGAAAGGCATTTTGTGAACTGAAACCAAACTGCACGCCCTGAACGTGATGCTTGTAGTCAAGTATTTGCATATGCTTATCTCTGCAAATATTAAGGCTTTAGAGTGAAAGCCAAACAAAACTCTGGTAATGTGGGTCTCATAAAGCTCTATGAGCATAGAAACATCTAAACCAGAATGCTCTAATTAATGCAGGTGGTAGAGGTGGGCCTGGAAGAACTAGTCTAGAAAGGACTTTATTTTATTCCAAGCTGATAGAATTCTATGCAAAACCATATATTTATGGTTTGATTTTTCTCAGCTTGTTCATGCCAAGCAAGATACAACAGAAAACAATTCTGTACCATTCCTTATCTAACTGCAAAACTTGAAATAAGGACAAATAACTGGATATATTAAAGACATATCACTCTGCAAAATTATTCAGGCATCCTCTCACCACATGCCAACAAACACAAACAATTAATCTCTGACACAAAGTTTACACAACATTTTGCAGGAAAACTAAGTGGGTTTTTTTTTATTTTATTTAAAATGTACATATCATTGACACAGCCACATGTTTATATTCAGGAGCTACATTGTAAGTATGTGACCATCCATAGATCCAGGATAACCTGTTAAAGTGCAAAAAGGTCCAATAAATTTATATAAAGTGATCTTTGCAACTGATTTAGAACCTACTGCAAAGGAAAACTAAGCACAAAACAAAACTGCTAGAAAGAACACCACCCACAACTGCTGCATTTTTAAATATTATTATGTAACTCCTGTCAGCAACCTTTTATTCCACAGCAGCATTTTGACCAGCCTGCTGTACCCCAAAAAATTTCAGGTGTTGATAAATTCAAAATGAATGAGAACTTCAGGAGACATTGATGTTGATGGAGAAACTTTGTTGAGCAAGCAAAGAGAAGAACCACAAGGTGACATGGGGATAAATGCCACAGGCTGGCCCTGGCTAGCAAGCCCCCTGCCAGGCAGCCAGGGACTCCTTACCTGGATCTTTCCCCAGGAAGAGAAGCAACAAGGAAACCATCAAAGCTGTGATTGATAGGGCCAAAATAACCAAGCCCTTTTCAGTAGAGATCCCAACAGGGTTTGCTGGGCCAATAAATTCCCCTTTATGACTTTTCTCTTCTTTCTGCTACATTTGAGCCCTGACTGAGCTTTGTTCCTCACAGGCCAGGGGCTGAGATAATTTGGATTGCACAGGGATGGGAGGGGGAAGAGCTATGCCAGCCAAGGGCTGCGTGGGCAGAGGGAGGGGAAGATGGTCCAGGGCTGGCCAAGGAAGCACATCTCAAAATATGTGCATATCTGTCTGTCAAAAAAATCCAGGTCACTGCCAGGGAAAGTGCTGTCTCTCATTTAAACTGGATGGAAAGAGTCTATGTTTGCCATTCTAACTTAAGGACTAAAGTTTCTTTTCCTTTCCTTGATTTTTTTTTTTTAATTGAACCCAAACCCTCTGCTTATTCCAAACTATAATACTGAAATACCGAAAGTATAACACACATTTTTTTTCTCAGCTGGTGACTGCTTTTCAACAGGAAAAGGTGCTACTCCTGCATATAAATCCCTTGCAGAGAACTTTGGGATCACCCTCAATGAACAGTGCACATTTAACAGCTTTGCAAACTGGGACCTGTGGAAATAAAATGTAAAACACTGTTGTGGGAAGATTTAAACTCCTTAGAAAAGGTTTACAGTCTTTTGCAAACTACTGATTATGGGGAGGGGGCAAGGATGCAGGTGCTAAGATACCATAAGCCAACAAAAACTACCTGATCTTGACCTTGGATTACAATTTGACATCACAGTTTCCCTACATTTCTATTTCTCTGTTCTTATATGAAAGAAAATAGATTGAAATGACATGAGGTCTGACAGGGAAAGTGTTAATGCTTCTTTCTCAGTCTCTGTGGTAGATAGAACGGGTCTCGCAGGATCTGCACATTTTGTATCAACTCAAGGTTAGTAAACAGGCTTCAGCAACAGCTCCACAATTACTTTAATCCAGGGAGACAGAGGATTTAATTGGACAAGTTGCTTTTTATTGTGAGATAATCCTTCAATACCACAGAAAGCTTGGGGAAAATGGAAAGCAGTGGGACTGGCTACCCCAGGACAAAGGCTGGGGAGCATCACACCTGGTCCTAGGGCTCACCTGCATTTCATGCCTTAGTTTCCATATGCTCATTTGTTCAAGAAAAAAACCCAGCCACACAAAAACCCAGGCAGAATTCAGGCTCTTGTTGAGAGGGACCCAGGAGGGATTTTTCACTGGAGCTGCAGCACCAGACAAGCCAAACCCGGTAGCTGTGACTGCACTAAACCCCTTAGTGCAGCTGATTCTTTGAACTTGCCACTCTTTGAATTGCAGATCCTGCTGCAGGGCCCTGTATAACCCACATATCCTCTGTTGTTCTTTGGGTTTATACAGGAGTACTTTGGTTGCCATCCCAAGCCTGGATTATTGAATATACTTTCATTTGCTGTCATATTTAATCAGTCAGCATGTACGTAACACACCCATCAAAAGGCTGCAACTTCTAGACAAAAAACCACAAACAAGCAACTTGCTAATGGGATCATAAGTTTTCTGCAATTAAAAAATGAAAATGAGGGAACATGGGAAATACTGAGCTGTCACTTAAAAGTCTCTGTGTAATTGTCATGTGGTAAGATAAGGATCTATAGCTCAGGATTGGGACAAGCCACTGAAAATTCAACATCTTTCTAGAAGAGGAAGTGGAAAGTGAAGAGCTTATCCCTCAGGCCATTCTGTGGCTCAGATTGTGCACAGGAGGGGATCTGCCAGTGACAGGGAACAGGCAGCTAGCTCATGACTGGGAACAGCAGAACCGCATTCTGAGGATCACCTGCTCAGGTGTCCCTTCCCACTATCAGGTTCTGGCGTGGACACTGTCAAGGTGAAGAGCTCCAGCCCTGAGTGCCTGGAGTCTGCTCAGGGAGCCTGTGGCACAAGAAAGACTCACACCAGTCTTCTGTAAACATTAAATCTCCTTTTGATGTTTTGAAGAAGCAGGATCAGCTCTATCAAGGGAGGAAAGGCTCAGATAGGCACAGTGGGGAGCAAGCAGAATAATGGAATAATGTTGCACCTCCTGAGTGGCCTAGGTCTGCATACAAAATACTACATTATCTGGAGCACAAAATACATGCACCATTTTTACAGCAATGGGCCAAGTCTTTATACTGCTCCATGCAGGACAGACAGGTAGCTCCAGACTAGGAGGCTGTTCCTGTGTTTTAAACAAAACAGTGTGAAAGCTCACTATGCACAACGAAGTGAGGAGCAGCCTTGTTTTCATCTGTCAAACTCTCCTCACAGAAAGAGTATTTTAAGCCAGACCCAGGCAGTTAAAAGGAACTGTCACCAGCAGGATTAAGGATTTTCCCAGGTCAGAGACCTGCCTGGTTTAACAGAAAAAACCCTACTTTTCTACTGTCAGAAATCAAGCTTTAAAAATCTGAGGCATCACCTGCAGCATTTACGGCTCTGTACTTAACAAAGCTGCTAGACAAGCCCAGCGTTCTTTACAGCAATGCGGGAGGTCTGTCAGGTTTTGTTAAGGGCAAGAAAAGTGACATTTGTGCTTACACAGATTCTGTCCCCAGATTCAGAGCTGATGGGATGCAGTTCATGGGCTCTCTGATTCTTGTTCCTTTTGTTCTTTCTCACTGGTATGTGACCCACTTTCTCATTATGGACATTTCTTCCTTCCCTGTTCTATAAAACTCCAATGAAAACAGGAGTTTCACTGCTGCCTGGACACTAATAATCATCCAAGCTGATGCACTTCTCTTTCAGTCTGTGGAGTTATTCATGTCCTTGGCATACTGAATGCAATTTATTGCATGCAGTTTCAGTGTTTCTGGATGACAAAAGCACACTCTAAGCAGTCTTGTTTTCCTATCTGATTCTCTCCCTGCAGGAACAGTACACATTAGGCAGTCTGAGGACTCAGGACTCATTGCTCAAGTGCTGTCTCTGCTCCTGCTCACATCATGCCCTGTCCCAGCTTTTCCACGCCCTGATTCCTATGGCTGTAGGATGCTGGAGCTCTGCCACTCTCCTTTTCACCCTTCTCTTTTGTGTTACAGAGGGACATGTATCTGCAGGGCACAGGGAAATCCCAGCCTGCTCTAGGAGTTAACTCAGTGCCAGAGACAGGCTGGGCTGATAAATGGAACCAGAGACAGCAAGGAGCACTCCCACCCCCAGGGGACCTCTGCATCTCTACACTGCTAATTCTTTTTAAACCAACACTTCAGGAAGTTAGTGTAGGGAAGAACTTGGTCACACCTGTGTAATCCCAGACTAGCTGATATATCCTGTTACATACTGCCATGAAATATTTACCTGGACTTGGAGAATCCAGTGGCACAACCTGGACAGGCTTGCTTTCTGCAGTTAGGCTCAAATGCTGCCCAGAGAGGTGCAGGAGTTCTGCATTGCACAGGCACGTACCCACCAGGAACTACAGAAAGCACAAACCATCTTTCCCAATATCCAGGCAGACATATATGAAAGGAAAGATTTATTTACCTAATTTCATTATTATGTTTGTGAAACCTACTGCAGAAACATGTTCCTGAAGTCTGAGGTGGATGAAAACAGTACTTGGTCTATTGGTTAAGCATTGCTGGATTCTGGACAAATTTATGTTAATAGCTTGGACACATTTTTGGAATGTGATTCTTATTTTAGGTCACTTTAATTTATCAAACAACAAAGGAATGGCTTTCAGGTTTACCATGGTATTTAGCACTGTCAGTTTAAGTTATGGTTGTGCTGCTTGTAACAGAAAATAATTATTCCAATCATGCTCTAAAATAAGTAAAATGCTCCTTTCTATTGTGATATCAGATGTTTTGTTGGCATAGGAACAAGAATTTGTAATGAAGATGTGAATTTCTGTTCACATTTTCAAGAGGCAATATTCACAGCCCAGAGAAATGCTCCTGGTTGTGTTCAATTCCCACCATTCCAAATTAGAGCAAAATGGCCCAGCTTGCAAAAAAGCACCCTTTGTATTGTCTGACCAATGGGGTAAAATATGCAATGATGACTGCATTTATGTTCAGTGAAAACAAAACCCATCAAAATCTCAAAATTTCTTTCAAGGCTTCCAGCTGGTAGCACTGTCACTCAGGAATTTGGAAACAACACGCAGACCTCCAGAAGAATACTGATAGCCCAAGGAGCACAAGCATTTAAGGAAGGACTAAGTATGACCTCTCAGCTCTTTTCAGTCTTTATGCCTTATCAGTATTTATAGTTTGCATCACAATATTTATGATTTCCCTCCTTTTTTTTTTCTTTTTGTCCTCTCATTTTTATTTGGTCTGAACAGGGCAAGGATTTTGTAATAGAAATACTTTCCTGATGATTCACTCAGCCCATTTCCCTGACTCTCAAGTCAGAAGAGTTTATTCTTCCTCTGCTCTGAGACAGAAGGATTCCCTTTAAAGCTCAGACTTCCTTAAGGAAATGAAAAGAGAGAGTCTGAAAGTATGTGGCTGCTTCACACTGCAAATCACTCAGGAAAACTCTGTCTTGGTCAATTGATTCATCTTAAACAAGGTAACCTGAAAGGAAGGATGGTGAAGGACAAGGTGTGAATTTAAGACTTAAATTTTTCCAGTAAAATAGTCCATATTTGACTCATTGTGTTGAGAGCTCTTTGCTTGAAAAACACCAGTATTTCTGTACTTCTGAACTAACTTTATATACGTCTTCTCATTAATTAGTTTTGCCTTCAAGCTCCATTTAAAAATATGGGTTGAAAGAGGAGCAAAACTAACCACAGTGTATAATTTATTATAATTTCTACTTTTTGTTTAAATAGGTCTGTAAAATTCTGACTGAAGAAAGAACTCCTTTTAAAAAATGGAATTAAGCTTCAAGCCATTTTTAAAATCAAAAGTTCTGTGGTCAAAAAAGAAAGAAAAAAGTAATCTAGTTGCAATTTTAAAACTCTTTCCTCTAACCTCAAATCCATTCTTTATAAGTCAACTGAGCAATAAAGCCAAAGCAATATTTAGTTACTGGGGAAATATGAGACCCTGCTCATAATGTTCCTCTTCGTCATTTTTTGGATAGCAAAAAGATTTCACACTTTTTTTTTTTATCCTTTCCTTTAACTGAAGAATGACTGTCACACTTTCCTTCCAGTTCACATTGTACTGATTTATTGTATTTTCCCTGTGCAACAGCAGAAACAGATTATCACATTCCAGAATGCCAGAGCAGCCCCATTTCTCTTTTGGATTCTCTGTATTTGTATCCTATCCACAGCAGGAACCACACTAGAGTACCCTGATACTCTGTATCCTACTTGCAGCTGGGATGGAGTTTAGTTTCTTCTCTGTAGCTTGGTTTGGGTTTAGAATGAGAATAATGTTGATAACACACTGATATTGTAGTCATTGCTAAGGATCCCCTTCTCTGAGTAAAAGACTTTTCAGTCTCTCAGGCTCTGCCAGAGAGCAGGTGCTCAGGAAGCCACGAGGGAGCACGGCCAGGACAACTGATCCAAACTGGCCACAGGGATATTCCACACCCTGGAGCATCCTGTCCAGTATAGGAACTGGGGACAGTTGGCTGGGGCATCATTTGTCCTTTTTGGGTTCCATCCCTCTCTATCTTTTCCCTATTATTATTATATTTTAAGGAGGAGCAGAATTTTTGTAGTAATTTTTTGGGAAATCTATCACTAAACTTCTCCCCACATGCAAAGATGGTTTGAGGGGTTTTTTGCACCAGATTTCACTCAAACTGATGTGATCCAAAACTTGTACTTTGTGCATACACCACAGTAAAGTCACAGTCCCCAACAACTGGATTGGGATCTCCTGATGGCAGAAGCAGTACACATAAGCCATCCAAAAATTATCTTTACCATATATATTTTACTCACTACAAAAGGAGAAGGGAGAAGGAAATCAAAACCGCAAGCAAGGTGAGATTCAGCATACTGATAGCTGCAAGATAAGATCAGCATCTCTGAAGAGAGCACACAAACTTGTAATAAGCTGCAGTGACTGTTTACATAAACAATGCCATTCTTAAACAATTGTCTGAAGCAGTTCTGTGATTAGAGATTATTGAGGTTTCCTAATATACTTGACTTTATCTCTCTGGATAAGAGACTGCAGCAGAGCCTGAAGCTGCTGTTTCACTGCAGGCAGAATAAAAATCCAATATAGTCAGACTGAAAAGAGATTAAAAAAATTACGTGCCTATTATTTTTGTCTCGGTTTCTTTTTATAAATTCTAAGTCATGTCAACCTTAGACACTGCTGCTGCCATCACAACAGTTGGGGAATCAGCAGTGAGACTAGAATCCAGGGTTCTGGTCCTCTGTGAATACAAAAGCCTAGCAGCCAAGGAGGAGGTGGCTTTGACTGTGCAGGCTTATGTGGCACAAAATAAAAGTAGTACCTGATTTAGAGACTGTAGAACATGGACTGCACTTGAAGAACAACCACAAGCCATTTGTAAAGCACAGGGCTGGCAGACAAACTTGCGTTTCCCAGAGACATCCTCTGTGTCTCATTTCACTGGGGAAAATCAAAACAAGGTAGGAATCTGACAAACTGGATCAATAATTATTAGTGATAATGACAGTATCAATAGCTAGAGTCCCATCAGAGGAAAGGTTTGAGCAGCACGAATTGTGTTACCTCCTATTGGAAGAAATAGACTCAGATGTGTTTCTGAGCCAGGGGTGCGCGGAGCCCCGTGTCCGGTGCGCGCTGCCCCTCCCCGTGGCCCTGGCGGGGCGGATGGCGGCCGCGCGATCCGGCGGCAGCACTGAGAGCCGCGTTTCTCCCCCCGCCGGGGCTGGGCCCGGCATTGCTGCCGGGGACGCCGGCGGACCCCGGCTCGCCCCACCGCTGCTCTCGGCCAGGACTACTGCAGGCGCGGGGGGGGGGGCCGGGGCGCACGGGGCCAGCGGTGCCCGAGCAGTGCCCACCGGTGCCGCGGCCCAGATCCGTGCAGCTGGCGGTGTGGAGCCACTGCTCTGTCGCCGCGGCCCCTCTGCCGCCACCCTCAGTGCCGGTGCCGGCCATGGCCGGTCCGCACCCGCCGGGGCTGCGGCCCCGGGCTGGGTGGCTCGGCGGCGCGGGCTGGCGCAGCTTTGGCAGCGGCCACGTCGGGCGGCCTGGCACCTGTGTGGAGTAGCCCGGCGGGGCCAGCCGGCGCAGCCCCGACAGTGTTGTGAGAGAAAATCAGGGCCGAGGCCTTTATTGCAAACAGCTCTTTTATTTTATGGCTGCGAGGGAGGGGGGTCTCACCCAGGTGATGCTCTAGGTTCTACGCCGAAGAGGAGGAGGGTCCAGCAGATTGTCTCCGAGGTGCAGTGAAGACGGTCTGGGCTTCCAAGCCTCACAGGAGTACCCAGGAAGGCATCTATGGCTCGATGGCCTAGGGNGGGGGGGGGGGGGGGGGGGGATGTGTGTGTGTTAACTATCTTTAACAGGAAAATTCTCACCACAGTCCCCCCTCTAAATATTTGATCAGTCTCCAATATTGGAGACTGCATCAATGAACTTCGGGGTCTCTGGATTATATTTTTCTTATATATAGTTCCTGGAATTTTTGGTAAGTTTCTTGGGCAGTGCTCTGTTCTGGCTCCTCGATCTCACTAGGGCTAAAAGCTTTTGGGTCTTATTTGATGATTGTAAAGTTCCAGGGACTACTAGCGCCGCTTGTACAGCAGAGGTGACTATGCGAATCAGACAGGGGAGGAGGCATGGAAGAAACAATAACCCTGCTATTGAGCATACTGATATGAACGCAACCTTTTTTCACCAGGCTCCCTTAAAAGTCCAAAATTCTTCCCACCATGATGAATTGACTAAGGGGGTCCAGGCCTGAGTACCAACATAGGCTATTTTACAGATTTCTTGGGAAATATTACAAATGACTTTGTGTTTGTCATTGATCTCAAGACAACATTCTGTTGTATTAAATTTCCCGCATATGCCTCCTTCATCCGCTAATAGATAATCAACGGCAAGCCGGATCTGGTATACTGCGGCTCAAGTTTGAGTTAGTTGCTCGTTTATGTGATCTAAAGCAGTGGCTGTCCTGTTGGTGATTAATTCTATTACTGCTTGTAATCTTACAATCCTGTTCAGCGTATATATGGGGGTTCTGTATCCCCATGATCCGTCTTGTGCCCATGTTGCAGGCCCATAGGTTTTAATAATTTCTTCAGGTGTCCAAATTTTGTTCTTCCAGGTTTGGGATCCCCCGAAATCAATTACCTCTCTCTTTTTGCGTTCTATGCCCTTTTTAAGATTGTCATATAAGGGCACACCTAGGTGAGTTTCAGATTCTTTGGGTAACAGGAAGAATGCTGGTTTGATAATCCCTATAGTACAGCTTCCTGTCCAATCAGGGGGTAAAATAGTATAAGCTGTAGCACCACAGATCCAGAATAAGTGATCGGGTGCTACCCAAAAAGTTTCGTTTTTGGTTTTTGGTCTCTCCCAGTATTTAGAAATTTCTTTAATTCCCTAATAGGGGTTAGCACCCTTACATTTGCACCAATAGAGTTGGTGTTCTGTGTGAAAAGTGCAATTGTGTCCTGTTTGTTTGTTGGCCCAGTACCTCCTTGAGACAGTTGGTACCCATTTGATACTATTCCCCTGTACCCATAAATATTGTTGGCAAGTAGTCTCTCCCACTGTGGTTCTATATTCCTTTCCTGTTCTTCTGATACAGTCTCCTCCTATAACTTCTGTTCTTAAGACCCATTTTTCCCGGACTCATATCTTTGCCCAAAGAAGATTAGGACTGGTCTGTTTCCACTTTAGAATTTCAATTGGTTCCAAGCTGATACCCTCCCATGGCCAAAGGTCCGACATCATTGTATTTCCGCAAATCCAACACCCAGTCAAATTTAATTCTCTACTGATTCTTTCTACTAGGTCAATAAATAAATTTTTGCCTTTTGGTAAATCCAATTGGTCTAATTCCCCTAACGTATTTTCCTTTGGGTTTGGTGTTGCCTTCACTTCTTTCTCTTTTATTAAGTCTTTAGTTGGTCCTTGGTTTGCTGTTTTCTCAAAACATACCCACTCCCTCTCTACGGGGCAGTCTCCCCGTATCATCTGGGCATGCAAGGCTACATTCTTTGAGATCCAGTACAATCGCTTATCTTCTTTACATGAGTGTGTGGTGTCAGGATTGATACATGCAGAATTTATTCGGGTATGTACTCTTAATAACGAGCTTGTTCCGTGGCCACTATACAGTGGTTTATAACATTTGGTGCAGGGCCCTATGGCAATGCTGACACTGGTCTGGATGGTCCAGAGCAGTCTTATCAGGAAGAGCACCATACACCCTCTCAGGAGTCCAGTACGAGTCACCATGGTGAGTCGACTCACCTGGGCTTGCCTCCCAAGTTTCAGAATCGCCACTGAGCTCGCGTTAACCTAACCTGATTTGTAATGAGTTTCTCTAATGGTATTTCCTGCAGACTTGGCTCTAATCTTCCCCGGCTGAAATGGAAACAGAATGGTCCTATCTTCTTAACAACTTCTAAACTTTTAACACTAAACACTTCGGGAACTAATAATTCTTAACAACTTTGGAAATTTAACACTAAACAGCTAAATTCCTTGTGGTACAAACTGACAACTTTTTAAACCTTTAACACTGAACTTTTCCAGAGACTAATAACAGCTACAAAGATCTGATCTCAGTCCGGTTTTTTAGTGAATCTCAGTCTCAAGTTTCCTGGTTGTCCAGAGATAGTCCAAATGGGTGTGTCATTGTCCTCCAGCAGAGTG
The DNA here is from genome assembly GCA_013400495.1 of Nicator chloris. Lineage (NCBI taxonomy): Eukaryota > Metazoa > Chordata > Aves > Passeriformes > Pycnonotidae > Nicator > Nicator chloris. The sequence continues at coordinate 43,784 of WAAE01018992.1, forward strand.
GGCAGGTCTACTGGTCCCTTTACACGCGTGTAATGCGTCCACCCCTTTTCCTTTGTCGTCACTGCGGTGTTAGAAATAAGTAAAACTTGGTATGGACCTTCATACTTCGGTGTTAACGATTTTTCTTCCCACCCTCTTACAAGAACCCAGTCTCCAGGATGGAAATTGTGCACAGGGGCTTCTAATGGTGGAGTCTGTGGTAGATACCCCTTTCTTCTTAGCCTCTCTAGAGTTTTACTGATGGTTATCAAGTATTGTCGGGTTAAGTAGTCCCCTTCTTCATAAGTGGCTACCCCTAATTGGCTAGTTAAGAAAGGAAGGCCAAACAACATTTCGTAAGGTGAAATTCCCAGATCGGTCCGGGGCTTAGTACGAATTCTCAGCAAGGCCAGAGGTAAGCATTTAATCCAGTTTAATTTTGTTTCCTCCACCAATTTAGTGAGTGTGTCCTTGAGGACCTTATTCATCCTCTCTACTCGCCCCGAACTCTGGGGGTGCCACGGGGTATGTGGTTCCCATCGTACCCCTAATGTCTTCGTTATTCGTTGTAAGATGGTAGCTGTAAAATGGGGGCCCCGGTCTGAGTCGATTATATTTATGATTCCATATCTGGGAACTATCTCCTCAAGCAGGATTCTGCTGACCATTTCTGCTGTCTCCCTTTTTGTTGGATACGCTTCAATCCAATGGATCAAGTGGTCCACTATTACTAATAAATGTTTGTATCCATGTGTAGCTGGCATTTCGGTAAAGTCTATTTGTATTTTCTGGAACGGGCGTATAGCTAACTCCCTTCCTCCAAATTCCATCTTTCGTGCCACCTTTTGATTAACCTTCTGGCACACTAAGCATCCTCTTGTTATAGCTTTGGCCAGGATGTAGGTCTTTAGGCATGTATAATTCTGCTGGAAATGATCACATAACACCTGAGTTCCCCAGTGTGTCCTTTGATGGATCTCAGTTAGTAATTTTCTGGCTAGGGCCTCATTCAAGAAGGGCCTCCCATCCTCTGTGTGCCATAAGTTACCTCGTTTGTGTAATTTCAAGTCTGCTATTACTTTCTTTTCTTGTTCACTATATCTCAGACTTGCCCCTTCTTCTCCTGCTTCCTCTGCTATATGATGGAGTGCTAGGATTTTAACTGGGTCTCCTGGGCTTTGGGCTGCTTCTTTAGTGGCTGCATCCGCTGCTCTATTTCCCCTTGTTTCCACTGAATTTACCTTTTGATGTCCTCATGTGTGCACCACAGCTATATGACTGGGATACATGATGATTTCCAGGATATCTTTTATCATCCTTTCATGTATTATATTTTTTCCTTTTGTGTTTATAAACCCTCTTTCCTGCCAGACCTTCCCAAAGGTATGAACTACCCCGTAAGCGTATCTGGAGTCCGTGTATACAGTTCCTGCTCCTTGTTGTAACCTCTCTATCCCTCATTTTAATGCATATAATTCACAGATTTGCACAGACCAGTTGGCTGGCAGTTTTCCGCTTTCAACTGTCTCTAGATTTTCTCCTTCTACTACTGCGTATCCTGAAATCCTTTTTCCGTTTACTACCCTGGATGATCCATCTACAAATAATGTCTTGCCTTCTGCCAAGGGGATGTCTTTCAGGTCCTTCCTGATTTTTGTCTGTAGAGTGATGATTTCCACACAATCATGTTCTAGTCGGTCTTGTGGACTACCTGAGAGGAACTGCGCAGGATTCTGGCAATTTGTGGAAAGGACTTCTAATGTTTGGGCCTCCATTAGAACTACTTCATATCTTAGTAGCCTTACATCGGTCAGCCACTTCTGTGCCTGCTGACTCAATATGGTCTTGAGTGGTGTACACTTTTAGTTTTCCTTGCAGGGTGAGTTTGTTTGCTTCTTCTAAAAGGATAGCTGCTGCCGCTACAGCTTGGAGACACTCTGGCCATCCCCTTGCGACCAGGTCTAATAGCCTGGAGAGGAAGGCAACTGGCTTCCGGATGTCTGCCCACCTTTGTGTGAGGACCCCATAGGCAACTCCGTCCCTGGTGTTAACAAATAGTTCAAAGTCTTTTCCCAGGTCTG